>UCOL01000138.1:0-99925 GCA_900474335.1 Ormyrus nitidulus
GCTGTATAGTTTTTAAGCTTGTGAAACTTATTATTTCAAAAGATATGAAGGTTTTTTTTTAATATCGAAATTTTCAAAATTAAAAAGAATTTTTGAAATTCATCTACTAGTTTTTTATTTATAACGATTTTAAATTATATATGGTATTGCAATTATATATAACATATTACAGTCATATAATTATTATTATTATGTTCTCTATGAGAAAGCATTGTGCCAAATTCGGTTGGCAGCGTTTTTTTATGATTGGCTTTCTTATCATAATGATTTTTGCTTTTGTCTTAAGCTGTTTAATGGCGTTACTAATTCAGTCACATAATCTACATACTTCGAAAATAAGTCGTCTGCTTCGAGCTTGTCGTCTGCAGTACACGCGCTATTCTACCAAAAACGAGCTCGTATGATGTATGCTGTGTCTCTTCGTGTTTCTCAATATTAATGATAAAGATCGCTAATTCAACCCAATTGTTCCATTCTTCATTTTTAGTGGCGAAAATCTTTAAAAATGCGCTCAATGGTGTATGAGGTCTTTCTAAACCCATTGGTCTGCGGGTAAAAAGCGTTAGTCTTGACTTGTTTTATTTTAAATCTTTTTGCAACTTGTTTTATTAATTTGCTTAAATATTTTGTGCCCTGATCGCTAATAAGAATGCTTTATAGTGCTCCAAAAATGCAAATAAATTTTTTGATAAAAACATCTACAGATATCGCGGTTTGATGTTGCAAAGCTGTAGCTACGCAAAATTTCGTAAAATTATCCTGCATTATTAAAATATATTCATTTCCGTTTTTAGTTCGCGGCAGAGGTCCGACAATATCTAAAAAAACTCTAAAAAATGGAGATGGTGGTAAATCTTTAATAGTTAATTCATATTTGTTTAGTTTTTATTCGTACTAATTTTGTAATTTTGCATTCTAAACATTGCTGCACGAATTCAAGAACATCTTCCTTCAATCCATCATAAAAATATTTGTGCCTGATTCTACTGTAAGTTTTATTGACTCCTTTATGACCGCCTACAACTGAGCAGTGAGCTTCCCTTATTATCTCTTTCCGATCTTCTTCGTTTGGATACCGTACAAGTCCTAAGCAAACAATGATTTTTAGCTCGTCGTCGATTTTCAAAATTTCTTTGAACTCGAGATTTTCAAGGAATTTAGTTTTTGCCATTCTAATTGTATTTATTTAATATTTAAGGGGACGTCGGAGCACTTCGTTCGCTGACGCTGTGACCGTCAGCAACGCCCATGCAAGCATTGCAAGCCCATGCATTCGAGCGTATTCTGACGCGTATAATGACGTCAGCTCAGTCGGTATCCGACCTCACCTTAACAATTAAATCTTTAAGTTCTTTAGCTAATTCTTGTAAATTTTTAGCGACTACAGATAAACCTTCCTTGCTTTCTGCCATTAATGGCATAAAAATATGAAATCTATTGTTTAATGTAATTGCTTTAGGGACGGCTATTTTTAAATAATTTAAGGGAGGAAGTTTGTTGAGGGTTGTTGATGGTTTTATTACTGATTTGCATAATTGAGCTCGCCTTCTTTTTGACGTCGAGTTCGCGTGGTCTTTCTTTTATTTCTCTAATAGATATTCTAATTAAGTTCATTAATTTTAACAGAATTTCGACCAGCGGAAATTTTATTTTCGTTCTCCGATCGTGCCTAGACAAAAGCTTTTTTAATTCTAACCGAATTTCGTGACAATTGCCAAATGCCGGACGTTATCTCTGTGCGCGGCTTCACCCTAAGGAGCGGTCGTAAAAAGGCTTTTAACCTACGTAATAAAATTTCGTCGTCCTCAATTTGTATAATTAAATTAGCTTGATAATTTCTTTCCGAGCATCTGCCCTCGTCCGTTGCATTATCCCTAGATGGACAATGCAGATAAACAATTGAATTTATAGGTCTCTGATTAGCATAGTTTACTTTGTTAGTATCGACTATTTTCGGGCTGTCGTTACGCACCCATTTTTTCGTTGACTTTTTTCCAGAGCTCGGCTCACCTATTTCTAATAAGCAGTTACATTTTACAGAATTCGGATTTTTTACTCTTTCCTGACTGATTTCGTATATACGTATTTCTTCTTCATTACAATTTTCGGTAAATGCGGATTTCGGTATTTTGCTGATTTCGGCTTCAATTATATTTTCTGATATAAGTTTTTGATTGTCTGCTTTTTCTTTTTCGAATAAAACCAGTTGTTTTACGGATTTCGGTTTTTGCAGTTTAATTTTTCTGACTGACTTCGAATACACGGAGTTATTATATTTTTTTAACTTGTTGTATTGCGACTTTTTCGTCTGCTCGTTTTCGAATTTCGGATTTTCGAATTCTTTCTGCTTTACCTGATTTCGGGTAGACGGAATTATTTTACTGTCTAACTGCTCGTATCTTATAATATTTGGAATGTAAGAATTAAGTTCTTCCCTAAAATTTTTGAAATCTAAAAATTTCTTACTGATAGCTTTCGGATTTTCACGCTGCTCGAATTTTTGATAAGGACTTTTTTTAAACATTAAAGACAGATCCTGTGATTTTTGAAAGAGATTGTTTTTGTTTAGTTCGGAATACAGAAGGATTTTATACGTGTCCAATAATAAATAATTATTTTTGTAGTTAATGCTGGCATTATATTTTCGTAAATTTTCACTTCCCAAGAGTCCATCCTCTTCTATGGGAAAATCATTTACAATAAGAAATGTTAGATTTAAATTCTCGAATAGTATTAATATTTTTCCCAGAGTATTAATTGAATTTTTTGTTATACCGCTCAACTCGAGAATTTCGTCTTTATTGATTTTCTTCCTGTGCGGCACCCTGCAGGTTTTGATTAGAGACGGACTGGCGCCTGTGTCGATCATAAGTTTTTTTGGTTTTGGAAGGTTTAAAAGAACTACTGGAGATTTGCTATCAATATTTAAGCAAATTTTAGTCTTTTTTAATAAATAATAATAATAAATAATTTAATAAATAATGTAATAATATTTTCGTTCAGCTGGAGATTCATTTCGGCGATGAAAATTGTGGTTTTCCCTCGTTACGACAGTTCTTGGGAAATCTTGTCCATTTCCTGATTCTCTGTTAAATTTAACTTTGTTGAATTCTCTTTTCCGACTCTCATTTTTCCAGTGCCCAACTTTTTTACAATAATTGCAGATTTTAGTTTGAGGATGAGGTGAAATTTCGCGATTTCTGTTTTTATTAATTTCAGGTGTAAAATTATTTCGTGGCCCTTTTTGACCTACTCTCCATTCCGAATTTACACCTGTTCGAACATATAGTCGAGGTTTCTCTTAGCTCCGCCCATAGTCTCAGCCTACGTTCTTGAAACTTTTTCAGGTGAGCGTTCAGCAGTTAAAGGTTTGCCCTTAGATCAGCAGCTTTCAGATTTGTGCCCAATTTTTCCGCACCGTTTGCAAGTTTGTCAGAATCTGTTTACAGTCAGAATCTATTTACTGTTTTTTCTTGAATTGAGTCATTGACGATTGTATTAAAGTGTTGAAACTTTTCTTTTATTGAATTTGAATAAAATATTTTAGAATTAGATTTTTCTTTTTGTTTTTGTTACGTCGCGGTAATGTAACTTAATAAAAAACGCGAATTAAACAATAATCGTACGTGTTGCTTAGTTTTCGACCAATTAATTTAATAAATATCTCGCGAGAGTTAGGCGATAAAGAAAGTGCATGCAGATATTAAAAGATTTATCTTACCTTCGATGACGACTGATTCTGCAGTCAGGAACGGGAGGGAATGGGCGCGAAGATTGAATAAATTCGAAAATAGAATTTAAGTTAATAGCACCGAAGCTTTATTTTAGATTCAAGCTTTTACAAGACTTAATTTAAACTCTTGATAAAATGACAAACTTTATGAAAATTACAGAGCTACGGCTTACAATAAAATAACGCTGAATACTCGCAGAAAAGGTACTGAGTAACCGAATGATCGCGACGAATGACAATGTCTACGGAAGGGGCGTAGAATGACTACTGAATGAGAGATGACAGCGGTTTCGCCCCCGTATTTATAGGGCGAAATCCGCTGCCGAATTCAACGGTGGAGTCACGGAGCCACCCAGCCGCGACTCGCTGGCGCCGGTTAATTTTTATGATACTTACCCTAACGCACGCGCGCCGTACTCTGTAAAAATACATAACTGAAACTAACGTAGAATAAGTGTACATGTCAAATGTCTTCCAAGTGGAAGACTTTTGATTTAGAATAAGTGTATATACACGTTAGTTTCACTGATTGATTTTTATAGAGTACGTTCAAAACTCCGCGGGGAACCAAACCTCGCGCACGCACCTTCGCCCCGCGCACTCAGAAGAAAGGAATTTGAGGAAAGGGAAGCAGAAGGAAACAAACTCACGCATACTTATATTGTCGTGTAACGAAGTAAAATTTGTAAAGCCGCCATCTAACGACAGACGGTGTCACGACAACACGAGCGAGCGCGGCGTTCAGCGGCCGCTATCGCGCCGCCGTAGGTAAAGGGAGGGGAAGAAGGACTCGCGAGAACTTTGACGGTGGTCGAAAGAAGAACAGTATCGATCGGCTCTCAACATCGTGCATGTCGTGTCCGTCGGAGTTTGATTAATGTTTATTTTGCAGCCTTTACCTAGGCTTTAGCTTTAGTTGCACGTTTTCTATGTCATTTTTTTTTTGTCATCACGTAGGGATAGTTAGAGTCAAGGACGGCGGGAAGCTTTATCAAGGTTCTCCTTGATAATGACCGCGGGCGCGTTGATTAGCCTTTGTTAAGGCTAAATCCCGTACGTCCCTAGTGCGTTTTTTCCTTGCTTGTCTTCGCGACTTATTACAGTTCATTAAATTCACGATGTTCGCGAAACATTCATTTTTGTGCCTTCGTGTTTTTACACGCGGCTGTCGCTCGGGTTTCTTTGCGCACGTGCGCATCCCCCGGGCGACGTTCACCGAGTTCTCCCGAGAATTCTCGGAATATCACAAGCTGTGCAGCGCTAATTTTTCGAGTGCGTTATCGCTACTCATTTGTAATTGAGAGTGCACCCGCGTAAAGGTGACGAACTTTCGCCTTTTTTCCATACCTTTGTATATATGTATTTGTCATTTTTTACGAGGTTTTTATGCCTTCGGGCTTTTCCTCGAGAGCCAATAAAGGAATTTCCCTGTGGCACAGAAAATTAAGTGTTCATTTTTTATAAACCTATTCCCTAATAAATAAATACGGGGCGCCTCCATTAGGGAGAAGTTCCGCATACAAACATATATGTTATAAAAAACCAGAATTTAAATTCTAGGACTTACAATTGTCTTTGTTTTACAAAAAAGTCTGCGCCTTACGCAAGGCGTAACATTTTATTGCTTCAGCTGAAGGCATTTCAACTAAATCAATTAATTCTTTACTGCTAATATTTTGTTTGGTGAGTTTAATTAAAATGTCGAATATTAAATTATCTGCTCAGACTCTTTGTGAGGTTTTGAGGTGTATGACGTCTTTTAAATCATTTTTTAATTTTTGGAATTCTTTGATACGTTTTTCGTCACTAGATTGGTATCGTTTGCGTAAAAATTTAACACACTGATTTAAACTTAAAGTAGCGTCTGCTGCTACTAGCGTTAGCTCTGCCGTCACTATAAATTGATGATAAAATAAACAAAGCTTCGTTTGCTCGCGAGTCTACTACCGATTTAGCTGCTATGATTTTTTAATGATTTTTTTGTTGCCGAAAGCCGAAAAAAATTTTTCGCAAATTTTACTTTAAAAATTTTTGCACTAACTTTAATTTATCCCAGAGTAGGGCCCCTAATTGTTACGTCGCGGTAGAGTAACTTTAAGACGCGAATAAGAAATTAACTTTAACGCGTAGCCTAGTTTCCGACTAATTAATTAAATAATTATGTCGTGGGATTTAGGCGAGAAAAGATAGTGCATGCGAAATTAAAATGATTATGAGTCTTATACCTTTTATCGAACGCAGTGATGACAAAAGTAGCAAAATCGGCAGAAAGCAAGTTCCATGGCGGACGCTTGGCAACGCTGTTAGAGCTAAAGCTTTGGACAAATTATAAAAGGCAGGAGCAGAAGACATTTTCAAATTAAAATGCTCTTAATTTACAGTAATTGTTTAAGAGGTTATAATATACATATACAGGGCATATAATCAGTTAGTATATAAATTAAAAATCATTTTTTAAAATTAATTTTGTTTAATTTTTTTATTTTATTCATTTTTTCTGTCGGATATGTAATAAACTTTTGTTTTCTGGATAGTTAAATGAATAACAAAAAATTAATATTTTTTAATACAGAGTTGACAAAGCAGAATCAGCAATTAGTGTTCAATTTATGAATTCTCATAGAAAAATATGAAGTGAATATAAAAATTGTTTAATTAATTTTAATTCATTTTAATGTATGATTTTACTAGGATTGTATCAAGTTGGACCTCTTCGCTCATTTGAAGCAACTAATATTCAAACATAAATTGAATTTAGTTCTTGCGGAATAAAACTTTGATCTTTTGGTGCAATGTGGAAACGAATTTTTAAGCTGAGATCTTTGTAATCCTGGTACAGTTTTATATTCATTTTAAAGACGTCAATTTAAAACAAATCAGAGAGTACACTTTTTTAAGTGTATAAAAATACACTGGAGAATAAATACTTTCAAGTAATATCATCAATTTTCAAAATCCTCTTCAAATTCCAAATATATATTTATACTGTAACGGTTATTTTCCCGTCGATGAAAAATAAATGCGAGGTGTGAGCGCGACTGCAATGTGCTCACACTCGAACCGCTACGAACACGAGTTCACTCCTTGCGAACCCGCTTGATTTTCGTGGGATGCCTGGCAGGAACAGCCTCTGCACAGGCGGAGCCGGCCGCTCAGGATGTACGCTGTACGTTGACAGCGAACCCGCGGAGGCGGCGTTATCCGGCCGACGTAGGGAAAGAAAATGCGGAGGGTCGCTAAAGAAAAATGACGCGCGTATTGAACTTAATGTCGCTTTTATTCAACAAAAAAAAAAGAAACAAAAAGACTACAAATAGTGTGTCGCTTGGGTGACACACGACACGCAATTAGAACGCTAAAGGAAGAGAGCATACACTCGCGGGTGTATGCTCTCGCGAAATTCCAACGCGACGACAGGCGAATCTAACTCGCGAAGGAGAAGTGCAATCGGCACTTCTCGCGCAAACGCACGCACGCAAATCACCCGATACGCGAGTAGTGGGCCCACTTACTTTTGCTATCGTAGGTGTCGAATCTGCGTCCGGCTCTCTGCACCACGACGAAGGTGAGCGTCTCGGGTAGTCAGCGAGTTGCGTTGAAGGTCTCTCCTTCTCGAGAATCACGGTCAAGCAGCGCGATGACCTTCTCGGGTTTCTCACTCATGAATCCTAGCTAATCGGTACAGTGGTCCTACCCGATTCGTGGTTCTAACTCGTGTGTCGAACGCGCGCGCTGGGCCCTTATTCACTAATTTTATCGGCCGCGATATACTTATAACGGCAGTCAAAATCTTTTAACGCGCATGCGCGAAACTATGTTTTTAGTTTAGGTAATAACTTTTTCTTTGATATGCTTAGTATATCGGTGTGAAATCCACCTCTACGATATAATTGACTCGTTAAGTGGTAACAAATGGAGTTAAAAGCTTATATCTCTATGCGTACTTAGAAGTCGCCTAAAGATATACTTTGAGTAAAAAAGATATACAGGCAATACCCGTAAATCTAGTGTTAATAAATAACTTGGTGCAGAGAATTAATAATTGTCTTTATTCTTTACTGAATTGTAGTAATGAAGGAGAGTTTCAAGAGTGTTATGTCGATACTATTTTTCCGGTGTTCATTCTAGAAGGCAAAATTCAAGATGCTCGAAGTCTCTGTAATAAGCTTAACGTGCCTTTTCAAGAAATTTTTAAAAAAACATGTTTTTGATGATGATAATACGTTGTGAACAGAAAAATCGTCAGACTTTTATAACTTATGGATATCTGACATAACATCTGCTGTTGCAAATTGTCTGGGCAATTTTTAAAGTAAAAGTCTTGTACCAATTTTTAAATTAAATATACAATTTTGTGAGGCAACCCTACCGCGTCTTTTAAGTCTCATTATAAACATTAATTCAAATTTAGCAACAAATATCTGTCACTGTATAAACCGATTTGTCGATCACCATTTTGGCGGTGATATAAGTGATCAAGTTTCATGTTCGATTTCTCAGATAAATATTTAAGAATAAATTAAATAGCAAATTGCGAATTGTAAATATATTAAAAGTATATATAAAGCAGAGAATGTACAGCGCTGTACAGGCGTCCAAGGCTGTACAGCGTAGGACAAAGTTTTGGTGAAGTAAAAAACTTTTTAAGATAATTCGTTAGGAAGATTCAATTGTAGAAAGAGTCAACTGTTATAGTTTAATGACATCTAATGAAGCAGATATTTATAATTACTTCCGGAGATAAAAATTAACTTTTTTAATGTAACTTAATTTCTTTATTAAATGACACTAATACAATTTTAAAAGTAGATAAAACAATTTTTATTTAATTTCTTAAGATACATAAGTTATTTCATTAAATATCAAAGAATCAGTCAAACATTAAGTATAAACCGATTTGTCGATCACATTTTTCAATTATATCATATGCACATATAATTAATATTAATTATAATATGCTCGTATTATACGATTCCTTTCTTGTATTCCTGCTTCATAATTTTGATCTCTGTGAACATTTATACGTTCTTCATCGTGATCATATGGATGTATTACATCAACCATCCTACGAAAAAAGTTTTAAATATGAAATTAGTATATTAATAAAACTTTTGTATAAGTTATAACATTCGAGAAATCGTCTGTGCTATTTGAAAATTACGTAAAATATAACAAAAGATGAAAATGAGTAATTATTTTTTGTCAATCTTGAATAAAAAATTAAAATTTTAAAATAACAATACATCCGTGAATTAATAATTACATATAGTTATTTATATAATGAATGATATACATTAAAAACTAGGAACAGTTTGGATTCTAAAACCTAAAGTAACTGTATGAATACTTTGACATACCCATTCATTTTCCGATAGTTATGCAATACTATGGCAGCTGTGATAATCGTGGCAACTTTCTGTGGCGAATAATGCAGTTTTCGAGCTCTACTAATTGAAAACCATGTGTGGGTTAATATCCCAAAACATTGTTCTATTTTGCATCGTGTTGCAACATGCTCAGATGTATACACAGCCTCTGGTGAACCTTCAGCAGCCTCAGTAATGGGTGTCAAAAGTATTGGTAACGGAGTATAACCATTATCTCCTATAAAATCAGAGAATAAAATTTGTTTTATTACACTTGACACCAAATAGTAATAGATTTTTAACCTTTAGAGGACCGGAATGACACCTTGAGGCGTCATGTCCCGACTCGCCAAAGACTTTTGGCCTTAGTTTAGTTTTTTGTACATGACCCAAACTCACTTTTTAATAGAAAATGGGCTTTTTAAATTACTCAAATCCTGGGCCTCTAAAGGTTAATATTTAATACATATACATATACGTATACATACAAAATTTTTTATTAACAAAAGTTTAAAATGACGACTCATTACTACAATAATGGTTTTACCTAGTAAATAATAAGGTCCTTCTTCTTGGAGGATTTCATCATTAGCTCGTAATAATTCCATTTCTTGCTTTATATCACTGAACAGCCATATAAATTGATCCGTTGTACTCCCCGGACATATTCTAATATTTCTAATTATATAATCTGAATCACATATCTGTAAATAAAATGTATTATATTTTTTATATAATATATATTAACATTTTTTTTCATATATATCAATAACAGTTATAGTTTATGTTTTACAAGTTAATATTACGCTACTTACAACTTGTACATTCATTGATGTCCCAGCATTATAATTAAAAAATGCTTCCTCGTTTTCAGTAGGCCGCCAAAAAGAAACTTTGAAACAGTCAATGAGACCAATTATACCAGGAATTCTGTTATACCTACGAAAACTAACATCAATAATTAGTTTTAAGAATATAATTTTTTATAGAGAAACTCATTTTAAAAATAAATTTTAAATTACCCGTTACTTAAATGTTGTCTTTGTTCTCTAGAATTTGGGAAATTTATAAAGAGATGCGCAAGAGCTGCAATAGCATTAGTGACTCGTTGTATGCAGCGACTCATAGATGCTTGGCTCATAGGGTGATTGAAATCCGCTGCAACGCCTTTCTGAAAACTTCCTTCACTCAAAAATCGTATAACGCTTAAAACCTGCAAATGAACTGGAATTGCAGAATTTCTGTCTTGTTCAATTTGAGGTCGTAGAAGATCAACCAGCCTCATTGCTAAGTATGGAGTCAATCTGAAAAAACATTGACGACATTACTCAAATAAAAAAATTCAAAATACTATAAAAATACGTATAAGAAATACAAATATAATAAATAAATAAGAGACTCTAAATAAATGTGAAATTGTTTAGCTAATACTCACCGATAATGATTTCTGAAATATTCTGGTGTCACTGAAAACGGATCTGATACATCTCTTAGAAACCTTTTAATAATTCGTAGACGATTAACTGCTTCCCTTTGCAATTCTTGTTCATTTTCAATTATTTGAATACCGGCAACTGCAGCAGCACCCATTTTTGCAATTGTTTAAAAAGCTTTCTCAGCAGTGTCGTAGTAATATTTTAAAACACGTTCAAAACTGGTTGCTAAACAATATATATAATCTTGTTAATGAGTGATCAGTCACCTCGTGAATGTCGCAGGTAACGGCGAAAAAAAAATCAAATCGCAATTGAACTTTACAGGTAAATTCGTTCAATTAAAGTTCAAAAAACGGCAACTTATAATAGTATTATTAGAAAATTGTCGTAATAGCACCTATTAATTAACATTTAATAGGGAGACGCAACAGTATACAAAACTTTCAACGTACCGCCGTTTGAATTGTTCTCCGAGAAACGTAAGGGGGATTGTACACAAGCACTGTGCGCACGCGCACTTACTAATTCGGATTCGAAGTAGCAACACCAAGTCGAGAAGCTCCGCTTATTTTACTTTTTCAAAAAGACTGTGTACAGTATCTATGCATTAATAATAATCAATTGTTGTAATTGGCAGTCAATATGCAGTCAAAAAGGTATGTTCAAATACAACAATATTAACCATAAATTCTAATAAAAATGTAACATAAGTAAACTCAAGGTTATATCTATAAAACAAACGATCGATTCGTTTTTTTATTTAAAAATAAAGTTATTATTTTTTTTTAAATATTTATTTCTATCTGAAAATGAGTTTAATTATTGCCGTGATGGAAGCTTGTTATTACAATAATAATTAAATTGTTTTTAAAGATATAAACCATATAGATTTATAAGTTATTTTATTTTTTTTAATTACACGAAAGAATCGATCGTGCCTACCAAGATCAATTGCAAATGATGTTGGAATTTATGGAGAGGCATACATTGTTCGCTAGGGGACAAATTCCAAAGCTTGGTCGAAGAGGACATGAAAAATACAAACAAATGTGGTCAGAACTAGCGTCAAAGCTAAATAGTTATGGTTCTACAACGAAGGATGTGAAACAATGGCAAAATGTAAGTACATTACGATATTTTTATAGTAAAACAAAACGAAATTTATATAAAATTAAAAATCAGAATCAAAATTAAAAGTCAAAATTAAAATAAAAAATCAAAATTAAACAAAATTAAAAATCAAAATTACAATTAAAAATCAATTAAGGGGACGTCGGAGTACCATGTTACCGACCGAGTAATTATCATCAGCGCATTCCATTACGCGTATAAGATGGCTGCGGCCATCACATCTACAGTTCGCGCACACGTGCCCGTTTATTCTTGATCCTCGGGTTGTGCAACGGCGATGCCGCCACTGCTCCAAAGGTGGTGCAGTGGCGGCTTCAAGTTCGACGATCGAGACGTCGCGGATGCAGGTGCTCAGTGCTCTAAGATTTCGAATACGAGATTTTACTTCGAAGAGGATTTCAAGTTTACCAGTAAGGCGAGTGCTGGCTCTTCTAGCCAGCAGCAACATTCCACCTACATAACCTCTAGGTAAGAATTGTAAGCAATCCTGAAAATGACCTGAACAAATTTGAACTCTCCTGTTAGTAATGTTTATAATATTATAATAGTTTCAGAAAAAATCTTAATTGTCCAAGTGTTAGTTTAGTTAATTTAGATAGTATGAATGAACCATTGGAAACACATGGATCTAGGCACAGTGAAAATATGATTGATATAACTGACTCTTTTATGAAGAGTTTTGTAAGTAAGCAAAAAAAATAGTTGAGTAACTTAATCTGAAAGAAGCAGAAGTTCCGAGTTCAAATACTAATTTAAGTGGCAATGTAAATGCAAATAAGAAATTAGTTTTTCAAAATGTGCAACTAGATAATAGTCAAGTTTCATTGCAAAAACTGAAACCAGTAGTTGGTTTTACAACAATTGATGATATATCTGAAGTGTGCTCGGATACTCAAGGCACTGATGCTCACTCCGCCTTGGCAAGGAGGACGACTACCAGAGCATCATTGACAAGATTTGCTCTGAAGTGGCTTGCGAAGACTCAACTCTTCAAGTCATGAGTATCGGCTACAGGGAAATACACCAACGTGAGTGACTCTACTTAAATTGGTCAGAGTATGAACACATTTTTAATGATCTTTTTTTTCAGCTGATAAAATAAGTGAGGTGTATGAGGCAGCTTCGAAAGCTGACTGGAATAATTAAGTACTGTTGACGCATCTTTATGTCCTATGTGAGATTAGGAGATTTTAAGAAGCATCAGCAGACCGCATTATCTTTATCTAAATTGGTTCATAACCTCTAGGCAAGAATTGTAAGCAATCCTGAAAATGTCCTGAACAAATTTGAATTCTCCTGTTAGTAATGTTTATAAGATTATAATAGTTTCAGAGAAAATCTTAATTGTCCAAATGTTAGTTTAGTTAATTTAGATAGTATGAATGAATCATTGGAAACACATGTATCTAGGCACAGTGAAAATATGATTGATATAACTGACTCTTTTATGAAGAGTTTTGTAAGTAAGCAATAATCTTGATCCTATTGAACAATGCTCCGTAGCTGATTTATTAAGAGTAAGGACAGAAGATCTACTTGAAGGAAAAAAGACCACAGTGCAATACCTCCAAGGTATCAGAGTATTTTGTTACTTACTAAACTAGATCCTTATATTCCAGAAAAATTTAATGAGAATAAAACTGAGAAAATAGATCAAGATTTACAATTTCCTGACTTACTAATAAAAAGTAACAGTGAAGCTAATGTTTTTGATAAACCAGAAAGGACTGTGAAAAATATCTTAGATAAGCCGGAGCATGATGTTTATGAAAATGTATCCATCGGTTCTAATATTCCAAAGACTCAAGATGTTTATTCTGCAATTAATAAAAGTAGAAAAATTGATCCTGAGATTCAACATACTTATGAAAAACCTGTTGATACAAATGTTATATCAGAGGTGATTATAATTTAAATACAATTTTAATATTTTATTTTTTAGATAGTTGAATTAAATTTATTTTTTAATGAAAATTAAACATATTCTAGCTGGATAATGATCCTTTAGATAACTTGGTTGACTTTGTGACAGTCAATCAACAGAAAAATGTAAAATACAAAAATAATCTTGCACTGGATAAAACTACTGAACCAAAAATTCCAGAAGCAGTAAAAAAATGGTTATTAACAGATATTGAAAAATGTCCAAGTAGAGGTAAAATTTAGTTGTCCTATATGTTTCTAATTAAGTAATTGAATTAATTCTAATTCTCATAATTAGAATAATAATATTTTGATTATTGAACTAACAAATCTTATTTTCAGAAATTGAAAAACAATTTTTAGAGCCAAAAGTTTTTCTTCACAATATATTTACAGTTGTAGCAAATGAAACAAAAATTCCTCAACCTTTGACTTTTCATAGCAAATCTGTAAATTTAAATAAAAAGAAATTGCAATTGTCTGCTTCTTATGATATAAAATGGCCTGAGCAAAGATCATTTACATCCACAGGACATTCTAAAACTTCAGCTGCATCTTCAGCAGCTTTAAAATGTTTGTTCTGGTTAAAATTAAATAATAGAATTCAAAATCGATTCCCCCTGTTATTTATGCAAAAAATGAGGCTCTAAGTGTCATAAATACTCCTGAAGAGTTAAAAGTAGATCAAAATGTTGTAAAACAAATTGAAAACTTTTTAGATAAATACGAAGTAAATATTTTACATATTTATTATTAGGTCATAAAAGAAACTTTATTTTCTGAGAAAATAAATTCTGAGAATGATAAAATATTACAAATTGAAAAACCATCCGAATCAAGAAAGTAACATCCTATTTCCATGTACCAAGTTAATGCAGAAACAAGAAATACAACTTTGAAGCAAAGACTCGAAAATCGTACAGGAATTACAAATCCAGATCTTCCAATTTTTCAATATAAGTAAGTGTTACATAATTTTTATTTCTTTAATCTTATTTTACTACTGCAATAGATAATTAAAACTCCAATAGATATGTGTGTAATAATTCAATTATTTCAAGGTCTCAGATTTTAAAAGAGTTAGAAGAAAATCAAGCATTAGTGATAAAAGGAGACACGGGTTGTGGAAAAACTACGCAAGTTCCGCAATTTATAATGGATCATTTCACTGAAAAAGGTCGAGCAAGCGATTGCTCTATGCTTGTGACACAGCCGCGCCGAATTTCTGCTATTTCATTAGCGCATCGCATTGCAGTCGAACGAGGTGAACATTTGGGAGACGTTGTCGGTTATCAAGTGCGCCTTCAACAAGTTTTACCAAGACAAAATAGAGCCATACTCTTCTGTACTACTGGTGTGCTTTTAAAAAAGATGCAGCATAATATTAATTTACGAAATTGCTCTCATATCATTGTAGACGAAGCGCACGAACGTAATGTTGATACCGATATGTTGTTAGTTTTGTTAAAACGAGCACTAAAGGAAAATCCATCTCTCAAAGTTGTTATAATGTCTGCAACGATAAATGCTGATTTATTTCAAGATTATTTAGGATGTAATGCAGTGGAAGTTCCAGGAAGATTATTCCCAGTTCAAATGAACTTTTTAGATGATTTGAAAAATTTGGGTTTTAATTTTGTGAACTCTAATACTAATGAATCTGAAGAAGGAAGCCCAAATGTAGATTGCAATGAAATAGCAAATTTAATAAGATGGATAGCTATGAAAAAGCCGCCAGGTGCTATATTATGCTTCTTACCAGGATGGTCTCATATTCAAAGAATTCAACGCAATTTAGAAGAATACCCTCAGGATATAAAACAAATTGTGATACCATTACATTCGAAAATTCCGTATGAAACTCAAAAACAAATTTTTGATTCTGTACCAGATGGCGTGAGGAAAATTATTCTAGCCACAGATATTGCAGAAACTGGTATTACAGTACCGGATGTAGTTTATGTTGTTGATTCGGCTTGTAGAAAAGAAGTTAGATGGCATGAAAGTAAAGGTTTGTCATCAATAGATACACACTGGGTTGCTAAAGCAAACATAAATCAAAGGTATAATATTTTATTTCCTGAGAAGATTAAATAATAGCGTATTTAGTAAAGTGTCAATTTAATTAATTTTTTTTTTATTTTCTCTTACTAGAAAAGGAAGAGCAGGAAGAGTTCAAAAAGGAGAAAGTTTTCATTTAATCTCAAAACTGCAATATGAAGAATTAGAACAGTACCCTCTCCCGGAAGTTCTTCGCATGTCACTAGAAAAAACAGTTCTTGATGCGAAAACGTACAGCCATGAGAAAGCCGAAGATTTTCTTGGAAGCATGCCTCAACCACCAAGATTAACTGCCGTTAAAAGAGCGGTTAATGATTTACAAGTATTAGGCGCTTTAGATAATGATGAAAATCTTACTGCATTAGGAAAAAGAATAGCAATGTTCGCTGTCCATCCAAAATTAAGCAAAGCCATGGTTTATTCTGCTATTTTCCAGTAAGTATTTCCAGTAAGATATATCGCAGTTTTAAAATTAAAAATTTTTTAATACATAATTTCGAGAAATTTTTTTTATCGAATCTGTAAGGATTATAAAATGACCCAGTGATTATATCAATTGTACAGGATTTCCAAAAAATGAATTAAAATGAAAGAAAAACAAATTTCTAATACCTCATTTATTTTGAAAAATAATAAAATACAAATTTACAAATTTTATTGAGTCACGAACATATTTAATAACATTCGCATATCTGTATATATTAATAAATTTGATTTATATTACAGATGTTTGAGCCCTATAACAACAGTATCGGCTGCTCTTTCTCTGGACTCCGAAATATTCTACGGAACCTTAACAAATAAAAGTCGCATAAGAGATATGAAATCGCGTTTCCACCCTACGAGCGATCATCTTGCCATCGCATGGATGTACGCACAATGGGCAAGTTTCCTTAATAGAGGACCAAAGGCAGCATACGATTTTGCTAGACGGCATTCGCTCCACAGTGACAGAATGAATATTTTACATAGTAAGTTATTGTTCTGCTACTTTTACAACGGGTACATAATACCTTGCGTTATAATAAATTAATTATTACGAATATAATTATTTGAAACGTTGATCAGAACAGCTTCGAACAATATTTACAGAGGTACATAGTCGGCGCGTAACATCAGTCTCGAAATTCTATAAAACCAAGTCGATATTTGTTTCTACAATGATTGAAGTTATTACGTACTCTGCAAAAGAAAATTTTTTTATAATATTTTGTAATTTTACGGTTAATAATGTTCTTCTTTATCTAAACTTTTATTTATATATATTTTTACAATTTCAAATTTTGCAAAGTATGCAATAGTATTCATTTTTTATTGTGAAACTGATGTTATAATTACTAAAAAATTAATTTATTACTTTAATTACTTTATTACAAACATATATTATCGTAAAATGACTTTATCTAAAATTATTGAACCTGAACTTAATCAAATATCATTTAAAAGTATTCACGCAATTAAAAATTTAATAAAATTAAACATTTATTATTATAAATATATTTCACTCTTATAAATATAGCTTATATAATATAAATGTAGCTTCGCTGTTTATAATATGAATTTATTTATAGATCTATGAACCTTTATGAATTATTATTTTTTTTACAGAGGTACGAGATATAAATGTGGAGCATTTACGTGAAACAGGTTTGGTAAACGATATACGCGATTCAGTAAATTTGCAATCACCATTTAATGAATACGCAGCTCTAGACGAACTTGTAAGGGGTATTCTGTTAGCTGGCATGGATCAAGTGCTCAAGTATAGAAATTTTGAATTTAGAAAAGGACGTTTGACGAGGACTGGTTCTTCAATGGTCACAGAGTAAGTAAATATACTTGATAATACTGCACTAGGCCGTGTCTATTTAAGTAATTTAAGTAAAAAAAAATTTAAGTAAAATCATAAAATTGAAGAATTATCTATATAAAAATCATTTTTAATGCAGAATGTAAAAAAAAGGCAATGTGATTAAATTTGAGAAAAATAAAAAGAGATATATGAAATTTAGTGAAACAAGCGTAATTACGATGATTTATAATCATGGTTTTATTCAATATATGATTCAATATATAAAAACTTTTTTTATTTTATTCGCTATGTAAACGATTTTCAGGGATAATGCCAAAGCACAACTTTCGCCGGAATGCATAAATTATAAACGAACGTCTTGGCCGAGTCCATTTTTAGTTTATTATCAAAAAACACATCACCACGAAAGACGAACAACGTTGATACGAGAAAGCAGCATGATTTCACCTGTGACCGTTCTATTATTCAGTCAAGGGAAAGTTTCAGGAAAAATGGTAAATCTTTTTAAATTAAACTTCTTAAAATGAATCATAATTATATTAATGATTGTTGTGAATTTAAAATAAATATATTCTTTATCTTAGCACAAAGATGAGAATGGATTTGAGGATAAAGTACTATTAACAATTAGTGGAAAACCAAATGTAAATTTGATCTGCGACCAACTGTGAGTATATTTTTGCTCAATCTTTTTCTTAAATTAAGTATTTATAATTTAAATAAGCTATAATATAGCAAATGAGATTATTAATTGTTTATTTCTGTAGTACTGCTGATGTTATTTTACGGTTCCGAGACATCATGTGGTTGATGGCACGTTATTACGTCGAAAACAACGTAGACATGACAATCGGAAGCTATGAAGATGAACCAAAAGACATTTATGACGTAGCTTTTTATAAGCGACAGATGATGGAAAATTTAGCAGTTTTATTAAGTTCAGCGTCAGATCCGATAGATGAAATTCAAACGGGTAATTCCGCTTTATCGAAAGAAAATCCATACAGATAGTATTCTGTAAATAATATGTTGTAAATATATTTTTATTTTAGAAATTTGTATTAAAATTTGTTCTATTTACTAAAAAACAATTGTTTTTTTAGTTTTATATAAACTAGTTATTTCTACTAAATTAAATTTATAATAAATATGTGTACAAAGCAGTAAATTAAATTTCAATAAACTGCGGCCACAAAAAAAGTAATTACGATAAAGAAAATTTTAAAAAACCATGATAATTTTTCATTTTATAAAGTTTAAAATGAATATTACAGTTTTATTTTTAATAAAAGTTGAAAATATAAATATGTCGTAACTATTTTTCTTTATGACTTACAGACGAGTTATTAAACTAAGTTTTGCACAATGCCCGCCCGATTTACGAAATTCTGACTAATTTCGTAGGTTATAACTTATGATAAAAATCAGCTTTAAAATAACAATAAGGTGAATTAACGTATCCTCCTATTTATATTTTACTTTTGGACATGATAAAGTGATGTAAATAGTTTATAAATAAATTATAACTAAAGATTGTAATGACACAAATGATAAAAACACTTTATCATCCATCTAAAAGCATAGCCAAATGTTTTCATAATTTGTATATTGCGGTGTTCTAAAATAAATTTATTTAATGAATTTACAATACAGACAATACACAGTCTATATAATCCAAAATCGTATTACCCGTAATTACCCATCTTGTAATATGACATTTGCAAATCAAGGGGTTTAGCAGCGCCCTGTGAGCAAGTCTAATATTTACATGTGGTTACATTTATGTACTTATTTACAATTTACTAAAAAAATGTTTGAAATGTACAAATTAAAATCTTAACATATTTTAATTTCAAGTTATACTTATTATAATATTACGTTATTGATTTAATGACGTAAAAAGATTTTTTAATTTATTAAGATAATTAAAATAATGATTTATAGGTGTAATTGTAATAAAATATCAAATTTATTTAATAAAATTAAATTTGATATGCTATTAGGTATTCGTGTTTTTGAATCCTAACATTTTTATAGATTTAAATTGTGCTAATTTAATAAATAAATTATCTCTAATATATTAAATACATTGCTTAATATTTGTTGCAACTAATTCAACGAAGATAGGAAAATTCATAAAAAAAAGTTTCTTGAAGATAATATAAAATTTCCCATTACATTTGCACAAAATACTAAATAATGATAAATTTATATATAAAAAAAAAAAAAAAACAGGAAATAATTAAAATATAAAATAAAATAATGTTATAACCGAAAGGAACCAATTTTCCGGAGTCCAGAAAGAAACTGAAGAAAAGAACTGTAAAATTGTTAAGTCACCTTTACTAAAACAATACAGGTCCCCTTCCATTCTCCCACATTTTACAGCTTCCTTAATTCCTTCCAGGGTCAAACAGGTCTCAGTGATGAGCGTCGATAATAAAATCTCCCCCTGAACTCGCCACCGAAACCAGGCCAGATTCTCAATAAACCCTGGACTTGATCTGAAAGGCCTGGTAGTTGATCGGTCTCTGCTGCTGCTCGCCGCTGTGCCTGCGGCAGTTGGCAGCGGCGAGGCGCTCCCGTTCCGCCCTGGCGCGGAAGTTGCCGAAGAAGACGCTGTCGGTCTCGATGCTCTCGGCGCCGCTCTCGCTGTTCGCGCCGTGGCCGCTCGAGGTCTCGTCGCTCTCGGTGCAGGTGCTGCTGCTGCACATCTCCCGGTGGTGGTGATCGTGCAGCAGCAGTCGCCGCCGGGAGCCGTTGCTTTCGGGGCTGCTCACGTAAGCGCTGTCCTCGACGTTGATGACCGTCGGGGCGATCGATTGGGGCTCCTGGTCTTGGCTTTCTTGCCGCGACTTTGAACGGGAGCGAGACCGGCTCGTGCGACGACGTTCCCGACTCTCGCTTCTTCGCCATTTGGAGAAGCGGCGGTACTGTGGGAAGGGATGTTTTTTTAAACCATCGAATTTGCCAATTATTGTTGTAAAGGCGAGTGTTTACGGTTGTAGATATTTGTACCTCGTGACGTTTCTCATTTCTGCGCTCGTTATCCAGATTCGCCAGTTCGGATTCATCCAGATCTTTGCACTCGATCGGTTTTGGATTTTCCTCGGGCGCTGTTTCATCGGCCTTGGGTTTCCTCTGCGCGTTCAGTTTCTCCTGTGAGCCTCCACTGGGGGGCGGTTTACCAGTGACAGCTGGAGGTTTCCCTACGACAAGTGCAGGCTCTTCAGCGACAGGAGCTTCCGCGCAGGTCGTAGGGTCACCTGCTTCGGCGAGGCTCCTGTCCTTCGCGTTTTTTGCTGCAACGCGCAAAAAGTTTATTGTATCAATACATCGGAATTTTATGCAAAAATTTTATTGTGTTACAAATCTGATGCGCCATCAATAATTTTTAACGAAAATTTTATTACTTATATGCCGATTAATAGGCAATTTTCAAATAATAGTTTATCAATGCTTAAACTATACACTTAATATTAGATACCGAAAACTATATATCGTATACCCGAGCAAATGTTAGTTGATTATAAATAACAATGAATAACAATGATATAGAAATAAGGCTTAAATTAAATATAGCTTCAAAGTCAAGACATCGTTTTGCTATTCGCATCATCTCCTAGCAATCTACATATAGGCATACCAGACTGGTCAGACTCCGACTCCGGGGGCGGTGGGGGTGGCGGCGGGTTGGGCACGACGTCGGGCTGATTGTCGGCCTTGCGCTGTCGGCGCTCGTAGCGCGACATTATGGGACTCGTGCACTTGCAATTATTGCCCGGGACCTTTCCGCGCCAGCTGTCCGCACGAATTCCGCCGCCTTCGGCGCCGTTCTCCGGCGACGGTGCCGGCTGCTGCTGATGCTCCTGCTGGTACTTTAGCCGGGCCTCGTAAATCTCGCGCAGGCTGTTGTACTCGCGCGGTGGTTTGGCGTCTGAGAAGTAGATTATGTTTTTTAAGGGGGTTTTACGAGGGTATTTAGAAAGTTTGAAAAATTGTGAATCTGTATGATAAGCATATTTTTTATAAGAAATGGTTAAATTAATATTGTTACGCTTGTTTTATTCGCAATATTCTGGAAAGAGTGGTAATTTTGAGAACATGTAACATTATATACTTTTATAAAATAATAAATCCAGAGTATATTTGATTTTTGCTAGATTTATTCATTGAGAATTACTTAAGAAGAATTCTAGATAAAAATTTAAACCACCGCCTGATAACGAATCAAAAAATGAAAAACTTCTTGACTAAACACCACGGAACACTTCCACCGATCGACGACTGAACGAGCAAACTTACCATTTCCCTCCCTGAAGCTCCTCTTGCTCTTGAGCATAATCTGGGACGAGCGCTCGAGCGAGTCGACGTATACTTCGTTAATGACGTCCTGCTTCTCGTACGTGATGTCGCCGTTGATCTTGAGCTTCATGGGCTTCCTGTCGAGAGTGTCGGGCTCGTACTCGGACTCGTCCTGCTTGATGTAATTGTTCGGCGAGTCCGCGACTTTGATTGTCAGGTGGCCCGGATTCTCCGGCTCGTACTGGATCTCCGGCCCGGAGTCGTCGTCGCTGCTCTCCGGGCTCGCGTAACCGTCGTTCACGTAGACCTCGCTGACCAGGGTGTAGTTCTCCGGACGGAGGGGAACGACCTCCGGAAGGTTGTGCTGCAAATTTTTTTTTTTTTTATTTTATTCCGAAACTTTATTTTTCCTGTCTTTCAAAGAGGGATGGAGAAGTTCTCAACGAACTTGCGACTATTATTCTGCTTTTGACCTTGTTTATTTCAAGGTAGAAAATAAGTATCCGCGGAATTTCAATAGATTCAAGGTACTAATAATGCAGATGACTATCCAAGTAAAGAATCAAATACAATAAATCCCTGCCCGGAGAAAAATTTTCTAGTAAAAATTACACTGACTGATCGAAATCTAAAGAATTACCATGTTCCTAGTAAATTTTACAAGTCTAAATATGAAAATTTATCATTGAACTCGTAAAATTAAAATGCACTATTGTAATTTGTATATTATAAAATTTTTCTCCCTGATGGCTAATGGAAAAAAATAGAAGCAAATCTCACGTTCTTGACCACAGTGTTCGTCTTGTTCGACACGGTCTCGCTGATCTGCACGTCGATGATCGCGTTCCTCATGGTCAGCTCCTCGTCCATCGGCAGAGCGGTGGAGAGCGGCGGGCTGGACTTCTCGGTGTCGACCGGCGAACTGGACGACTTCCTGCTGACCTTGGACTTCTCCAGGCTGTCGGTCTCGTAATCGGATCCCCTCGTCGGCGTCTCCTTTTCCTTGACCCGGTCGATGTCCTTGGCGACGACGAGCTCCTGGATGACCGCGTCCATGATGCGCTTGGCGTCGCTGCTCTTGCGGCCGGACGGCTCGCCGTTCGCGACGTCCAGCAGGACGCGGGTCTCCTGACTCTTGGCCTTCTCGGCGCTCGGCTGATTTACGACCTGCTCGACCGAGGTGCCATGTCGATTACGGAGTGGTTATAGAGGCGAGGTGCCGCGAGATTTCGCAGATATGCAGGTTTTAATTTATGCTTATGAATTTTATAAAAGCTGGGACATTAAACTGTGCGGACGGTTTTGTTTTGGCGGCCGAGATTGAAGGTATATCGATTAGTGCGGTTTTCGGGGAGTTATTTTTAACTTCGTTTTAAAAACTGTCGTAACTTCGTATTATAGAGACTTTCATGTGATTTTGATGAGTTTTGGCAGCTCAAAGTTCGCGCTAGAAATTTTACGATCGATACTCGATCGAATTCCTCGATTCGTTCCGTTAAATTATTGGATCAGCGGGCGTCACGTACAGGAAAGTTATCTACATTTTGTCGCTAATTTATCCAAAGTTTAAAATACTCGATACCAAAAGACGCTAAAAATTCACATTACCAATCATCGAGGACTCTTTGATCATTTTCGGTAAAACCGCCGAAGCTCCTTACCTTGGGCTTCTCGGCGAGCGTCTTGGTCGGAACGACGGGCGGCTTGGGTGGCATCGCGGGTACTTTGGGCGGTGCCGTGGGTGGCCTCGGTATGGCCTTGTCGGCGCTCCTGACCCCGGCGATCTTCTCCGCGGCGTCCCGCTTCCTGGCGGGGCTCTGGAGCTGCTCGAGCTGCTTCTTGAACGAGTCCTCGATGGCCCGGCGAACGTTAGCGTTCACGTGGTTCTCCTCGTGGTTGCGCCGGGCCCACTCGGCGATCTCGTCCGCCTGACGCTCGAAGTAGCCGGGCTCGCGGGTCACCGAGCGGGCCGGCCGCTTGCTGCTCAGGCCTCGCGACGGGGCCTCGTCGCCCTCGAACGTCTCGTTCGTGCAGCCGCGGCAGACGCGGCCGTTTTGCGAGAGCTGCTGGGCAGGAGGGCGGTTAATTGCAGTTTAGAGAGAAGCTTAGGAGGTTCGTTTTAGACTAAGCACAGTGAAAATTAATAAAAGAAAAAATTGTATCGTCTACCTATATAAATTTTTTATATTATTTTAATGGTCATTCTTTATTTGACAATAACTTTTGAAAAGTTATATATGATTGAACAAAAATCGATTTTTCTTAGCTTTTCGCTAAAAGAGCTCATAACTTTTGAAAAATCAAGCGTTAGACCGAACCAAAGCATCGTCTCACCTCCCCGAATAGCGGCGGCAGCGACTTGCTGGAGAGCCTCGCGCTCTCGGCGTCCGCGTCCCTGGCCCTGTGGCCCCTGGAGGCGAGCTGCTGCCTGAGGGCGTTGGAGCGCTCCTCCTCGAGGCTCCTCCAGCGGGCGTCGAGCAGCTTGACGTCCTCGAGCCAGGCCCGGACGCGGCTCTCCCCGGAGAGGGCGCCACCCCCGTTCTGCGGCAGGTTCGGCGTCGACGAGCCGTGGCTGCAGCCCGGGCAGCCCGTGGAGCGCAGGGACTTGCGGGAGGAGATGAGCGCACCGTTCTGCACGGAGCTCGCGCGCCGACGGGCCCGAGTCTGGCCGGCCGCCACGCTTTGACGGTCCGACGAGGTTTCCTCCGGGATCTCTGCGGGAGGGAGGTTTGATTACTTCTGGATCGGTGAGGTTGCTGGGGTGATTTTTGCTTACCGTTCAGAGTCGGGACGAAGCGCTTTGCAGCCATTTTTTGCTTTGCCACGGATATGACGTCTCGGATTTTGAAGAGGAAGTCCACCGCTGCCGGAGGTGGTGACTGTGAAAATTGAGAGGAGATTAATTGAGAAGGTTTTGGAATTTGAAAATTGTTTAGAGGATAAATTGCGATTTGTACCGCTAAGAGCTGCTTTTCGAAATAGGCAGGATTGAAATAAAGCTTTCTTCTCTGAGTTCCCGGAAAGACGGAAACGTTATGCTGATTTCCATTTTCTATCGTCTCCACGATTCTAACGTCTTCCTCTGGCAATCTCTCCGCAATGATCGCCGAAGAATTGTTACTTTGCTCGTGCTGCTCCGCGTAATCTTCGTGCGGATGAATGATCGCCGAAGTTATCTGCAAGCATTTTTCAACCTAAATCAATAAGATCGCAAAACTTAACGAATAATGTATTTAATTCATTATTTCTTCAACTCCGCTCGTCCACTCACATTCTCGACCTCGGGCTCGCTCTCGCTCTGCAGCAGCTTGTCGGCGAGATCGGCCTCGCTGACGGCGCTGTTGGTGTCGCTCTCGAAGTGCCGGGACACGGCGAGGAGGGGGTTGCACTTGACGAGCCCGGGCGCCTCCCCGTCGACCGAGACGACCGGCGGCGGCAGCTGTCCCCTCTCGGGCTCGGCGGACTTGTCGCCGCGACGGCGCCGGCGACTCTTGCGGCTGTGCAGGTACAGGGACACGCTCACGAAGTAGATCAGCGCCAGGAGGGCCGAGGAGACGCCGATCCCCGTGTACTCGGCGCTCGACAGGCCCTGGGAGCCGGACAAGCTCGTCGCGAACGAGACTTCCTTTATGCCTGGCGAGAGGGGAATGGATTGGTTGTTATTGGGTTTACAGTGTTGGGTATTCAGGTTGTTCAAATTATCTGTAGAAACGTTGGAAGAGTCGAAAGACATGCGTTCCTGCGTGTGCTCCGTAGTTAATATATAGAGAATCGCGGATGATGAAATTCAAGGATAAGCGCTGAGATACCGCACTCTACACACCTATATACCAAAAATGGCAACCTGAAGAATGCCTTCCTCTATGTGCCTCTACATTGGCGAGTTGATTAATAATAATAATATCGTTGGAAATTCTATCCGACTTTGTAAAAAGAATTTTTTTTAAAATATTGAATAAAATATATAATAAAAATATTTTGTTTTGAATATTTAGATGGAATTTATTTCCGAAATTATTGCGCTGATCGATAAAATTCTTAAAATACTCAATAATTACGAAAAAAAAAACCAAAAAAAGAAGAAATTAAGTTCAAGTCGAATATAATTTTGAAATTAGAAATCACGCAGTTGCATCCTGGAAGCAGAAACCAACGGGTGTGGCCAATCATCCGCAATCATCTATCCTTCCCATTATTCTTCCAGTCGCGCTCAAAGCCGAGTAAACAATCAAGCGCACGCGTATAATATTCCCGAAAGAAACCAGCGCGCTAAAAAGCCGACAGTCATCTAAAAAAATCCTCGTAAAAGGGACGCGCGTTAGATTTACATCCTCCGCCATATGGCCGCGCGAGAGTCGATATGCAGGTGTGATTTATATCTCCCGCGGCCGTATCCGACTATCCGCGCCTCGAACGAGGTGCGCGTATAATTGAGAGAGCCGCGCGCGGACTTACTGCTCCTGGAAGGCGAGCCGGCCACTCGGAAGGCGACGCACGGCGTGAAGATGCCGCGCACCGCCGCGTTCGGATAGGAATCTCGGCACGCCAGCTTCACCACCACGATCTTGCCCTCCGCCGTCTGGCGCAGCTTCGATTCGCCGGTCCACTGTAACATGTAGTAGCTTCGATTGGAATTCGTTCCTCACGGGATTGAGGGACGGGGGTTTTTATTCTAGGGGATTGGGAATTACAGTACTTTTGAGATCACTCTGACTATTGTGTAAATTATTATAGAAGATATTGTTTCTAATTAAATTATTATTATTTCGAATAATTTAAAGAAATATATAATTTATTATAATAAAAATAAATATTTTAGTGTATTCAGATTGAATTAGAATTTGTACTGCCTTTCTCTGTAATGTATTGGTTTAAGAATTATTATTATTATTTGTAACATTATTCTAAAGTTTTTACGTACTTTGGAAACAATGTTTTATGTTTAATGTTTAGAACCATTTATTACGTTTTAATATGATGAATGACTGAACGACATGAACTCACATAAGAAACGGAATATATAATCAACATAATGATATAAAAAGTGCAGGTAATTGGGTTAGTATTTAACACAAATTTCCTCTTGCTGAATTATTAAACGCACGCGCACATCAATAAAGTGAAAGATTACTCTCATTCAGTCAAACTTTCAATATATAGCTGCTTTTCTAATAAATATTATGTAAAAAAAATGTATCAGATATATATTTGTAAAAATCACGTCCATATCAGTTATATATAACGTAAAGAGATTAATATCGTTTTTTATTTTTATAAATTTTACATATTTTATAATAAAAAATTCTTTAAAAACATTTATTCTTATTATCATTTTTTTATTTGAGAATCTACGAAATTTCGATATAATTAATTCCTAATACAAAAAGGGATCATACGATGACAAGGAACTGCCCACTTATGCAAATGCAAGCAAGTTTGTAGATCACCGATAAATGCTGGGAGTCAGTGAAATCTTGCTGAAAAAAATTCCCTTCTCTCGGCTCGCTAAATCAACCGGCCATCTAAAATTTTAGCCGATCCGAAACCAGAATCAGAATTTTAGCGCGCGCGCTCCAATTAGAAGCTTTCGCGCGGGCAAAAAACGCGCTGCTCATATACAGCGTCGACGCGATCCGGCAATTATGGAAGAAAGTGAAAGAGAGAAACAAGAGTAGTATATACTTGCCATGAGAAAGGTGCGCTGCTCGTCCCGAAAGAGGCTCAGCGGAAATTCCACGTCCGAGATGTTGCGCAGATCCGTCCAGCCGCTCCTGCCCAGCTGCTGGACGCCGGTGATCACGCACACCGGGGACAGCACTCCTGCGGATGGCGAGTAGGGGAGGTGACGTGTGGGTTCGATTATTGAAATTTATGTAATGATTGATGCGCAGCTTTGAGGTTTGGAAAAAATTGATTGAGTCGTTTTGGGGATTTTGATTGAGGAATGTAAAGATATGAAACGACGTCAACGTATTTTGAAGTATTTACGTATTAAGATCTAAACAAAACTTACACAAATCAGTTTTAGGTAAATATTTTTTGGATCATTTTTGTATACACATTTAAAAATTTGATTAAAAAATATCTGCTGTTGCTGTTATAAAGAATTCAATTTGTAAATTTTTTAAATAGTTTTGAATTTTTGCTTCCAATTGATTTTTATCGAATATTCTATGAAATCACTTTTGCACGTATAATTAAAGACGAGCCTCCCCATAAATTGATGTGAATCGTTATTTTTCTTCTTTTTTTTTGAAAAAAAAAAATGTTACGCTGTAATTAATGCACATGTAAAAAACAAACCGTTCTGCTCGAACAGATGAATAAAAAATCTTGAATTTTGACTAAATGCCGCAAGGAAGTGAACGTACAGTTAAAATTCTGAAAGTGTAGAATTTTGTAAATGCAAATGGAATTTTTTGTTTTCGAGAAATGAGCGGACACAATTTTGAAAGTCGCTATATCATATGGCTCCTTTCAATAGTGTCTGAATTAAAGATCCGATTAGTCAGATATGCGACTAGACTTTCGAATAAGGTGAATGAAGATAAGCAAAAATCTATATTTACTTTATATATATTAAAAGAATTTTTTTTTTTGTTTTTAAATGCGAATTTCATTTTACACGTGAAAGTGACAAATCATTAATCATTCAAAGTGAATTAAGTACTAAACTTAGGTCTCGAAATGCTTTTATAAAAAATGTATCTACTTAAATTAAGTGAAATGATATTAATGTTATATTAAAGCAACAAATATAGAAAACCCCGATCGTCCTATATAAAGTTTGAAATACTTTGTATAAAGCTAAGGATATTTGCGCGGATCTAGGGGCGCCTATAAATTACAAGCGTCAGATCTGCATTTAACAATAGCATTTTTTACCGTATTTAACATAAAGTTAAAAAGCAAGAGCAAAAATTTGAAGTTTCGCTGAAAAATTTCTACGGCCTTGCCTTTCTGCGACAATGAAAAAAATTGTTTCAAATTTAAAATGGAAAAAATTCATAGAGTTTATTATTTAAAAAATTTAACATACGTAATTATGTGCCAGATTTTATCGGTAATATATGGGGTGTACGTTTTCATTGGTTAGCTTACGGTTATAAAAAAGGTATATCCGGTGGTCTGACACCTAAAAATTCAAAATATGCACGATACGATCTGATATTTTAAACGGTTCTAAAAATAAAGTCTTTTCACTAGAATTTTAAGTACTCCAAGTATCATAATGTAACACTCAATATTACACTTAAACTTATTACATACATGTTTATATATTTAATTATCCATGTAACATTAGATTTCACAAATTGCAATAACTACTATTAAATCCGATTAAATCAAACTTGTCTAGAAATAGCTTTTTCAACAATGTCATTAAAATTGTTGAAAAAGCTGTTTATAAGTAACACATAAATATAAATTTCTATCATAAGAAATTTCACTAATCCTCATTCCATCATTCGCGATAATATAATACTAACGACAATCATCTCTCCTCAAAGCGCTCCAATATACAATATCTGAATAATGACGGTGACGTTCAGCTCCCCATTAGCCTTCGCGCAAAATATTCGATCGCTCTTACCTTTGAATTTGATTTCCGAGCCTGGATAGATGATCATGCCGTTCTGCGGAAGGTAAACGTATGGCACCTTTTCGACCAAACCGGAACCGTTGACGAATCCGGCCACGTCGCATTCTGCAAAACAAAGAGAAACGACCCGTTGAAGCCGCTTGGAAAACGAGCAAGCACGATTCGAGTTCAATTTCAGATTATCTCTCCCTCTCACTCTTCGCTAAATCGCAGCGTAATCGCGCTTAATGACGGTGGCTGCGCGAGGCGCGTGCCTACATAAGAGACATAGGAGTGCGCACTCGGTATCCTTCTCGGATATGGCTTTGGGTATACAGGGAGTTTGCTTGTCATGGAGAAAATGGGGATTTGCTAAAAGGTCAGAGTTGGGGTATTTTTGCTTTATTACAATTTTTATGAAAACTGAGTCTTGGTGTGTAATAGCATTATTTAATGAAAATGAAAAAAACTATCATTTAGGCAGTGTATCCTTTATTTTTATAATACTCTATTTAAAATATAGGCTAAAGTATAATTTAAAAATTAGTAGCTTCAAATTAATCATCCAATCCAATCCTCTCGAATCTAAACAAACCATTACGCTACGAAAACCCGGATCGGTAATGGGTGAAACGCGAGGAGATAAAAGCGCGCGAGGTCTATTATCGCATCACGCTCTTTTTCTCCTCTCCTCGTCCCGACAAAAAGTCGCGTCATTACGGGGCGAGGAAGCGAAGTGCGCGGACTCGCGACGTCGCGATCCTCCGCTCGGGATGCCAAAGGCACGTGACACCTGACTGTTTACGTTTCTTAAGCGCGGCCTTTCCCCTGTCGCCGCCGGGAAATCTATTGCCTCTTCCGCGAACGAGTGCGCAGGTGTCGTTCAATTGCCCCGTCTATTTTTATCCGTCGCCTCGGCTTTTCTATGTGGAATAGTGTTACGATAACGCGAGTAGGATATTCGTGTTATCGTAACGCTATAGATATTGAAAGATTTTTAGAATAGATAAGAATAGATATTAAAAGATTTTAAGGGTCATCGAACTGGCAGAAAAATTTACTTAAAAAGCCTTGATGTTGTTATTTGTTGGATTTAATAATTCTGACTTTTTACTTTGTTGCTCAGTATTTATTTATCTGCACCAATAAAAACATCAATGTATTGCACAACCATTCGCGTTCGCTCAAGATTCATTAATACCCCTATATAAAATAAGAATAGCTCCCTCGTCGACATTCATAGCCGCACACTAAAAACCTACAAACTATTAATTTACAAACCTTAAAACTCGCCTCCTAACGTTCCTCTCCCCGCCGGCCGGTTTTACGAGGCCGCGCAAGAGAGGTACTCGCGACACCTCGCCAGAAACTGTATACGCGCCGTCGAATCAATCGGGGATTTATTTTCTCCCCGAGGTGGGCAGTAAAGGCTCGCTTGATTAATGAGCGGCCGGCTTTTCCGCGCCGTAATCCGCGAGGAGGAAAGGCGCGCGCGTAAGTTTCCGAGGGAGCATTAATATCGCGCCATTATGTCCGGCGCGCGCAGGCGGTATATTGCGCGATTGGCGCCGGAGGTTTAATCCTTCGACGAGCTGCGCGGAGGCTCGTTTTTTTTTCTTTTTTTTTTTTCAGGAGCCAGTCGGGGATTATGTTTACAGTGCGAAAGACTAATTTTCCGTTTAAACGGTCGTTCCGACGAACGGAGATTTTATGTGGAAAGCGGAGATGAGCGCGAACGTTGGGACGTGGGGTGTTTCCACTGTGTCATCGGCCGTTTGCGGGTTTGAGGAAAGGCTTGATTTGCAATAAGGCTGACGGGTGAATAAATCGTGGGGAAATCGTTGACTGAGTTTGGTAGTGGAAACTAATGGAGAGTTTTAAGATGGCACGTATAGAAAAGGCTGTTTCATGGCAGTTTTTTGTTTACAAAGGCGGCTACTTAAAGTAAAAAATGTATGTTGAATTTACGATCAATACCAAGAAGTTGGTCGCAAACTATATTAATTAGCCAAAACGAATTGACTTTTATCTTATCGTAAAAAGAATATTTTCTTACGTAACTTCGTTTTTTTTTTATTATCAAAAATAAGAAAGCAATTAAAGAAGTATTATTGTTAGGTCTTTTCTGCATTCACATAAAAAGTTCAAAAGTAAAATTTAAAAATACATTTTTTCATAAGTAACATAATTTTTTGCCGATGTATTTTCGTAATTATTTATTGCAATAATTATATAGAAATTCGTCAAAACGATAGAATTTCGTCACGTCTCCCACGAACCCAGTCAGCAACAACCAAACGACCCCCCCCCCTCCCATAAACGACAGCCGCGACTAACGACTGCTCATCCCCGGCACTTTTCGCCATAAAACTCCGCCGGCGGCTTATCGTCTCGCTCGTGAACTTGGTCGCGCGCGCGCAAGCGCCGATAAGAATCGCCAGAATCCGACCGCTGTGTGTGTGTGTGTGCGATATCGTCTAATTGAGCGATTACACGCGATACAGGCGCTCTCGGGCGAGAGCGAAATTCGCGACGCTATCGGGGCCTGCTATCTTGTCGGCCGGGGCCCTAATGGCGCCTTTAATGCCGCGAAACGCGGAACGACCCGCGCGAGGATGGGGGGATTTAAAGCTGCGGCATTTTTCAGCTCGTAAGGCCGATTTGGCCGCGGGCTTTGGCCGACTGGGGAAGTGGTTTTTGGAGCTTGGAGGGCGGCGGCGAACGGGAATGCAAATAAATGACGGGTCGCTGGGAGATGAGGTGTGTAATTATTGTTTGAACACTGCTGAAATAGTTGATTAAATAATGTTGTGATTTAGGTGAAAATTTTTAGATATTTTGCTGGGATTGAATAGAGCAAAAGTGGCTATAAACTAATTATTATTGGAATAAGTTATGATTAATTTGTGTTATTAGTGCTTTCATACTTTCTCATTTCTTTTTAAAATAAAAGCACTGTTTTTATGATGTTTAAGACCATATAGCTCAGGCATAAAAACAAATTCTTTCAAAAAATATTCTTATTACAAAAGAGCCATTTTATGATCCGAATAAATTTATGTATTAATGATCTACGTATTGATCGTTTTCAATTTTTTCACACAATATTGCCTTGTATCCACATATATTTGCAATCCGCTTTCATAAAAAGTCAGCTCGCTCCTCTTCAGAATTTCTGATTTCATTATCTTTCAATTTTCCAAATTAATTTTTAAAATTTACTCCCGTTCCCCGCCGTTCATAAAATCGCTGCTTAAGACAAAATTTATCTCGAGCGTCAAAGTTTAACGACTGTAACGGCATCAATTTTCCCTCGCGGATCAGCGCCTTTATTCATCCGCGCGACATTGTTAATTATCGCGGCGCGGTATTTGCATGCGAATAGATCGACATTCATCAGAGGCTTCACAATGCCTCGTAAACGGAAAGCCATTTTTTTCTGCGGAACGGCGCGACGCGCGAGGAAAATGCAAAAAGCTCTCGGGTCCACGGGGGTTCTTTTACGAGGAGGCGACTTTGTCGCCTCCGCGGAAATAAACGACACCGACGGTTCTCGTAATCGATAAGTCTTGAAAATGAGTTTCCATTGTCGTGCCGAGGTTTTACGTTGAACTTGATTCTCTTTGAGAGGCATTAAGTTGACGCCCGTTGCGAAGCACGTTTCAATTTTCCAACGAAAAGCTGTAAATTCTTATACAAATAATATTATTACGGTTCGATCAGTATTTCGCGAAAACGAATGCACTATTTTTATTAATTAACTGTTTGGTTTTAGATAAACTGCAGAATTTTGTAAATACATTTTTATCTATCTACAATTACTACTACAATAACTACTACAACACGAGAAATACATAATATCTGTTGTCATACATTCCGTTTATTCCCCGATTCGTTTCCAGCTCATTCTCCCGAATCGAGCAACGGCAACCCATACCAAGCAATCGACAAACTCGAGGGAAATCTATCTCAGGAGAAATCAGATCTCGCGATGTTCCTGCGTAAGAGAGACGCACACACTGCGCAGCATCAAAGCTGCAGAGACTCGCGGGAAATCGCGAGCTCGGATCGATTCGCGCGCTGCACCTTTGAACTCGTTGTCCGCTAATTAACGGCCGCGACGAGGAAAGCTATCCGGCCTTACATCTCGCTGCTACCGCGGAATGCAAACGCGTGTCCTATCCTCTTTTAATTCCTCCTCTCTCGGTTATCGGGCCGTAAATTATTTGAAGAACCTGCTGAAATAGTCACGGCGAATAACTTCGGCTTTATCTGCGCGAATAACCGTTTTTAAACGATTTTTACGAGAGTGAATTAAATTAAAAGTGAGAAGTTAATATCCGCGCGGCAGGATTGAGCAGGCCGCGGCGATATCGACTTTTAGGAGGTTGTTTATTCGTTTAAAATCGTAATAAGTCTGATCGGCTCTTCGATCGGTGAAAAGAGTTTATCGATTTTTACTAAGAGCAGTTAAGAATTCTATGCCATGCCGTCATCACTGATATTATTATTATCAAAATAGTAAACGATATTTAGGTGAATTTCTTTCTAATATTATTTAAAAATTTCTTATAGTTCTATTTTATTTGTCGCAAATAACAACAATTATATATTTTTAATCTAAAACGGTACGCCGAAGATTAGCTTTTAGTATTTTTTTTTCTCGTTACGAGAGGCACCGTAATAAAAAATACAGGTTTAATAACATCCCTTAAACATTCTTTTTTATTAATCTATACAGTTAAAGCGCACCTGATATTTATGTTAATATAACGAGCTCTAAAAAAATTACTTTAGCCTTACGTCAGCCTTCGAAGCCGCAGGTAAAAACGTCGGGTGTCGTTGACATTCGGCGCGGATTTTTAAAAAAACCATTAAATTTATGATAATTAATGCTACACTGCATATATTTTTTTCTTAAACTATATATTACCGGTCATTTGCCTTACAGCCCGGCGCAAAAAAAAAAAGAAAAAAGAAATTGAATTCATAAAAGTTGTGTGTATCTCGCGATATGTCTTAATAAAAAAGTACTTATTCGGCAAAGTACGATAATAAACCGCGTAACGCCTCCATGCATTTTTCCAATTAAAAACGTCATAATTCTCGGGATCTTTAATTAAAAACAAAAGTGCGCGAATTCGGCCGACGGGGCGCGGAAGAAAACAAGAGAATCAATCACTCGTTTGGGCGTGATTTCAATTCGGGCTGCGTCGTTACTTGACAACTCAATAATATCTGTACACCCGGGTAGATGTGCGATTTTTTAATAAGCTGGCTGAAAGTTATGCAGAATTTTATTACAAACATCGTTAAAATCGATTTTGGGAGGTGCATCGGAAAAAAAGCGGTGGAATCGCGGTAGCCTCGAGAAAATTATGAAAACAAATTTTATTAAACTCGTTACACTTTGAATTTCGAACGAAGAATTTCAAATTAGTTTCTTGGCTACAGATTACGCATTAAACGTATCCTATTTTTAGAAAGTACAGGAGAGACACCGATTTCAAAACGCTTAGCAACGTCGAGGCTAAAAATAAAGATCCAAAACCAGGAGCAGCCGCGGACTCGCCACAGGACCAACGCGAACCTTCTAAAACGCCCCGGAAGATTAACATTCGGCCGGCGACGCGTTCGGTTACATATCGCTTGAAACTAGGCGCATCGGCGGAAGCCTGGCTTTTAATGGCCGAGACGGACTCGTCCCCGCTTCTCACTTTCTTGCGGCGAGCTTAATGTCCATCCGCGTCAGTCTCGCGTCTCGCCTCCCGGCGATTGCACGTTTTTCGCGACTTTTACCGTATCGGGAGGCTCGATCTCCTCCTTTTTTCACGGCCGCCGAGAGAAAGAGAGAGAGAGAGAGAGGCGCGTCTGGGAATTCAAAGCTCTCTTGCATATTTTGGAGGATGTCGCTTAGGACTGGTTTTGCGTTCGACATTGTAAGAGCGATATGAAAAATGGAAGTGGCGCGCGATCGACCCGAGTACCGTTTTCGGGTCTCTCTTTCGTTCTTTTTTTTTTTTTATCATTTCGACTCTGGACTATCGGTTTCGAAAAAGGCGCTGATGCCTATCGGGAAGCATTAAATTTACGAGCGGTCATTAGCCATTAATCCGTACAAATTTTAATTATCCTAAGATGGTTGTTATGAAAATTCATAATTTCGTCGATTCGAGTCGTGAGGCATAATTTTATAATTCGCATAATAATTTTAATAGTCCGAGAATCCTTAGAGACGAAGCAATTAGTTAGTTTAATCTTTATCGCGATCGAAGACGTTCCGAATGTGGGGGTTTTTTTTTGTTTGTTTAATATTGACTCCAATGACAAACAGCATAAAGTAAATCCTAAATGATAAGCGACCGTCGATCCGAATGGTTAAAATAGTTAAAGCCTAGAATGTACACAAATTTGCACTTACCGGCCGGGATTCTTTACCCGCTTAATTATTTATTTACGAGAGGGGACTGGTTTGCGACGTTTACGCGGCTATTAAAGCTCTCGAAGGGCTCGTTAGCGGGGCGTATTGTAGTTGAAAAATCGCCGATTCGTCTTGTTTTGGGCGGTAAATTGTGGAATTATTGTCGATCCGCTGTTGTTTTGGAATATTTATACTCGTAGGGATTTAGTGGCTTTTTTTTCTCTCATCGCGCGCAAGCAGAGAAGGCAGCTCGCCCGTTGACGACTCACTTTTTGCTCGACAAATTCTTCTGTTTACGGCTGTTGGGCGTTGGTCCTTTTTCAGAGATTATTTTCGTATTACTTCATTGGAACGTTGACTCGAGTTCCTGGAAAAAAGGGCTTACCGGGATCAGTTTCAGGTGTTCTCCAGTCAGTTTTATCTTTACGGCTGATTCGTTTCAGATGCGTATTTTACGAAATTTTAGGGAAAAAAACTTTTCGATATCTGCAGTTTACCTCGGTTTATTGAGATTCTAAAGCCTCGACTATTCTCTTTGTTCGTATTTGATCACTATAAAGATTTGATAGAAGCTTGTAACTTCTGATTTCGCTAATCTGTAATTTGTTCAACAGGTATTTTTCAAAACTTTTGATTTCTACATGCTGTTTTTGAGATTCGACTGGTGTTAAATAATTTGGCCTCTCAAAGCAGTAAATTTCATTTTATAATTAAAAAGATTTCGATTTAAACATCTATTTTTAGGTAGTTCATTTTTCTTTTAATTTCTACTTTAACAAGCTATGAAACATTGCAGCTAAAATTCATTTTGTTCCGAACAGTATCATCCACGTTCAGATTTTACAAGAAAGTTAGTGAGTTTCGGTGAAATAATATACAGGAAGCCATCAATTTGTTAACACATCAATTAATGTAACACCGTTTGTGCAGACTTTAATGGCGTTTGAATAAGAGCAAACAATTTATTACGGCACGTAATAGTTATCAATATTTTAATGCCGAGACAAGATACTACAGTCTAATTTTCAGTTTACAATTTAATGCCAGCGCGACAGAAAATTTATGCTTTTAGTTATAGTTCAAATTTTCTGCAGAATAATAGCGTCATTTAGATAGTGTAAAACAAGATGTGTATATCGATAAATTTCTGCAGGGCTACTAAAATATATAGGTTTCATGCTTAACTCGGACTAAATTAAACAAAGCAAAATATTTAAAATATTTATTGTATATAGTTTCAAATAACTTATTTTTTCAGCTTATTACACAAGTTTTTAAAAGAATATTTAGAGATTGCGTATATTAAAAAATAAAAATTTTTAATTTGATAAAATATTATATAAAATTATGAAAAAATATAATTTTCATTTTAAATTACGCCGTTTTAAATAATTTGATTCTCAACCTCTTAGGCCGAAATTCGGACTCGCAAGTATAAAATGAGTTGTATCATTAGCTTAGCAACATCTATTTGTACCGGCAGTCGTTTTAAAAATTCTCGAGCAAAATCTGACCTGAAATTCGAACCATTATTCCGCTAAATTGAGCATTAATTATTTCTCCAAAAACGTTCAGGTGCCTTTCACTGCTTAAAAAGTAAGGGGTGCTATTTTCAAAACTTGTATAACAAAATTTTTTACGTGGAAAGTGGATGTAGAACACTCTGTTGTAAAATAGCTTTTCGAGAATTTTACTGCGCTCGCCGGCAGATGCTGTTTCTTTTGCGAAAGATTTTTATCCCACGTAAAACAGTATAATGTTACTTTAATTTATTTGAAAGTCAGTCGAGTCGCTAGTTTTAAGAATAACAAATGTGCTTTACAGTTTAAAACTATGAAAACGTAATTTTGTGACTTAAACGTCAATTTTTATCGATTTTTCGAGAAGCTATTTTTTAAGCAGCAGTGATTTTTTATAAATAAGGCTTTAAAAGTTAGAGCGCGGCGCGAGCGACTTATTACAGGACACTGGTTGAGACGTTATTGGCAATTGGTAACTTGTCTCGATTGAAACCGCAAGCAGGAGGATCTAATGGTTGCGAGTAAAAGTAATGGGCAAATTCGAGGTGGAGAACATTTCGCATAAAGCAATTTTATGATAGTTGGTTTATGGCTGTATTTATTATGTAAATGCTATTATTAAAAGCAGTTTTGTACGGTTTCTTAATTATTGTAAAAAAACGTATAATTTTAAATGAAATAAATTAAATATTTAAATGAGCAGTATTTTTAAATTTGGCGCCAGAAAGTTGAGATGGTGGCGCTGAAAACGCAAGGCGAAATCGAACAGAATGAGCTGAGAGAAAAGAAAACTTTTCTGCTTTGATAGTGCGGCAGTGTTGTGAGAGTAGAAAATATTTGTGTTTTATCAAATTTTATTCGAGTTTATTGAGAAGGTAATGTTCTAAGTTATTTCTTAACATAAAACTAACGCTTGCAATATAATTTCTGCAAATGCCATTTACGAAATAGTTAGAAATACTTGACTTTGTAAACTAACCTCTACTTTATAAGAGTTTATATTTTTATTTGTTATAAAAGAAAATATACTTAAAAATAGAAATAGTTTTCTGAAAAATAGAAATAGTAAATAAATCGAAATAATAATTGACTAAATTTATAGTCTAAATAATAAACTCTCCATTGGAATCATAATGGAAACAAACACTAATGCAATCACTAATTTTCTTTATTGTACATTTACAGATGGGTATTGGTCATGTTCCTTTCCTAGCTAGGACAGTATTTGTTAAAAACAACGATATTGAACATGCATGCAGAGTATTAAATAGAATACTTGGTCGAGAAGAAATATTTGATCAGTTTCGTCGGACAAGATATTATGAAAAGCCAACGCAGGTTAGAAGAAGAGTGAACTATGAAAGGTGTAAAGCTGTTTACGATGAGGATATGAGTCGCAGAATTCAATTTTTATTGAGGAAAAATAGAATCGATCCATTCCCAGGATGTTCATAAGCAACTTGCAAATTTACATGTAAATATAATTCAATAAAAATAAAATTGTACAAAAACAAAAATTTTATTTGTTTCGCACACTTGTTTTTAAAGTTAAATTACAATATCTGTTAGTGTTGTAAATTTTAAACATACGTGTGTTTTTATCACAATGGAACAATCAACTTTGAGATTTAATAAGAATAATACTTTCAAAGTAAATAGTTGTGTCTAAAAAAAATTGCTCTTAAAATTCTTTAAAACTCACCTTCTATATTATCGACGCATATTTGTAAATCTTCTCGAAAAACGGGCAGTCCGTAATTGCACTGGCAACTGCAAGACTCGTTGCCCATTGTTCCAGTCGGCGCGGAGCCATATGGACTGGCCGTGTCGCTGCTAAGCACCATGCAAGCTTCGTGACAGGAACCTTTCAAGAATATTTTGTTAACTTACAACTTTCCTCAATTTTACAACTGCTAAAAACTTTTTATAACCATCTAAGCTACTTGTTAGTTTAAACTTTTGAACAACAAAGCTAATGGCATAATTACTCACAAACGCTTCACAAACGTATTATCTAAATAATTGTAATAAATGAAAGCTCTCATTGTACTATACATCTATTTCCGGAAAATCTAAAATTACTCCGTCACGTGGAGCGTTCAATTTATTTTTCCCCGTCAGAGCCAATAAAGCGCTTGGCGCGCGCGCGCTTTGATCCTTTTTTCCCCGCAGCGCCCTTACCTGGTATGGTGAAAACATCTCCATCGGCGTGCCTCGTCAAGGTGATCTCATCGGCGAGCGCCAGTCGCAGGACATGATGCCAGCTTAACGAGAGAATCAGGAGTGAAAGAAGCATCTTCTCGGCATTCTGAAAGGCAAAAATTTAACGGGCCGTCAGTTTAGGGCTGCCGCGAGATATTCGAGGGCAGTTTTTGCTCCGATCACTCGTGGATTTCGGCGATAAAGAGGGGAAAATGACCGTTCGGGAGATGATTATTGCGTCGTAATGGATTTAGCGGCGATGCTTGGGGTTTATTCACCTTATTATCGAACGGATAGAATATAAAATGCTTTTAGTGCGAGCGGCTGGTTTATGAAGGTTTTGATTTTATTGGTTGTAATAAGGCAAATCTTTGTAAGGATCAGGTGCGTGTTTATGAGATTACGTAATGTTTTGCTTGTAATATTTCATATAATAGTAAAATATTTTTTAACAATTATATTTGAAAATTTAGTAATAAATAATAAGAATTCTTGAGTAAGTTTTTAGTTCGAGAAGATTAATGGTAAATATTGATTGCAGTTCTGCAGTATATAAGTAATGTGACTTTAATTTATTTGATTTTGTATATGAGATATAATTTGTTCGACTTAATTGAGACTTTCTTCAGTTCCGAAGAATGATTTATTCTTACAAGTAGATTTATCTCAATTCAAAAACAAATTGTACACAAGCAACATTGCCTGACAATATATTATTCTGTTTAATTTAAATGGGAGATACTGTTTTCTTATTTAAAACAGCAATATCAGGATTACGTTGTTTGATAATTTTATTCTATTTGCAAGATCCGATTTTTTCACTTTTTTTTATAAAAGTTATTTTAATAATAAATACAAATTACTTGTTCAACATTGTATTTCCCAAAACATCATTTTTTTTAATTAGTGTAGTAAAAGTGAAAATAGGTAATGTTATTAGCAACAATGTGAATTAATTGCTTTAATGAAAACTTTTTTTTTACGCACATCCATTCATTTCGATTAAAATAATGCAAGCATCAAACTTATTGAGAACAAAAGTAAACTAAAACTAGTTTTTTTGAAAATCTAAAAGAATATTCTAACGATCACATTTACATCTAATCAAAAAGTGAAAACGTCCTTGCAGAGCGAAAACCGTTTGAAAAAAAAGACTCTCAAGCAACTAATTAACATGCAGTTACTACGTTTTCAACGCCGAAAGCACCGACGTAAGATTTTGAAACTAATCGAATTCCCCGCATAATTTACAGCCGCGGCTCCATAAAACGTCAAATGTCCGAATGCGATGTGTTCGTGCAAAGTTCGAAAAACGTCAGGACTCCTTTCGAGAAGTAAAAAAAAAATCTGTCGGCACTCGGTGTAATCGCGCGAGCGAAACGTGCGAGTAAGGGGCGGACCGGAGGAGACGTAATAAGCAAGTGGAGACAGTCATTCGTTGGTTGAACTAATGATCGCATTAAGTGGTACATCTCGGGGCCCGTCAATTTTTCCCCCGTTCCTTTGAGTTTTGCGGCTTTTGTAAATTATCGCAGTGTTCCGGAATTTGCATACGGATTAATTCGAGAAACTACTTTTAGAGGACGTCGTTGAATTTAGTTTCTTATAGTATCATATCATTGAGTTTAGATTATTTAGTTTATTATTGAACATTAAGTATGGTGTTTAACATTTAATAATAGAAATTTGATTTAAAAATATTAAATTAACTTTCTAATATTAAATTAAATGTTTTTTTATCACCTTAAAATTGATAATAATGTAAAATGATTATTTAGATTTCTCATTTTTACAAAGTGTTTTCTTATACGATGTAAAAGCTCTTACAGCATCTCTTCTTTTTTCGTTACAGATTACATTATCTCACTTGTTCTTTTTAGTGTTTTACTTTTTTAATCAATGGCCCTTTTTAATGTAGTAAGTTACAGGTTACACATTGAAACAAATTCTTCGCTTATCTAAATTATTATACGTAAAAAGTTTATATCTGTATGCATAACGTAATTACCGTTGCCATAAACTATTGCAAGGTGCTCGAATTAATAAAACATTCACTTTAATAATACACGAATTTTTCGATTCATTTTGAAAAAAAAAAAATAAATAAATAAAAACGCCAAAAATATTTTATCTAAATTAATGAAATAAGCTGACAAATGCAGTTCAATTTAAATTCATAAAGTAAAAAAAAATAAGATTTATAATCCACCTTTTTTTAAATCAGAACACCGAAATCCCTATAATTTAGAATATTTTTGAACCAGTTTAATTTCATTACCCACAAATATTGGATTTACGTAATAACATTTAAAGACTGTACTTCTTCTCATGTTACTGATCGCAACTATTAATACTTGCTGTACTTTTTACGGGACGCGGTTGAGAAATCAGTCGTTAAAAAAGCCACGTTTCGAGAAATTGAACGTCGAAAAAAATTTCGAGCGGCTTTAACTTTATTCGTGCGGTCGATTTTTCGGCGAGGCGTGGCCCCTCGCGCAATTACGGGGATTTATCAAACAGTTCACAGTTACAAGTTTCATAGCGGATAAAATAATTATTTTAGCATTTTTATAAAAAGTGATAATTAAGAGGGCTTCGCTCATTCAAAATTGGAATAAATTATGAAATATTTGATTTTCCTCAGTTTTTAAAAATGTTAAATGTACTAAGTGAAAAAATTTAGATATTGGAAATAGTTTCAGTCCCAAAAGGCAAAAATTGCATTCTGAATTCAATATTCCGTCAGCGAATGAATTTCTCGAATTTCGCAAGCAATTTTACGGGAGTCTTATTACTTCGTCAAGCGCATATTCTCCACCGCGGATGTCGCGCCAAAAATCTATTAAATAAATCGAGAAAAGCTCGCACTTTTACAAATAGTTCCGCTTCCTAGCGAAAACCCTTATATTAAAAGACCGTTTGGGTGCGGTATCCGATCCCCCGGCAGGCAGACAGGCAGGACAGGCAGGCAGGAGTCATTAGCCGCTAAGCTCCCAGCAGCGGTTTCCCTCTGCGGTGACTCCAATTTCGCGTGACGCTCCGCGCGCCTCGCCGTCCATCGCGGACTTTTTCGCGGACGTGATGCGTATAGGACGCGCGCTGCCCGCGGTAATGAGGCTGGACGGTCTCGTTTTAATGGTCCGATCTGCGTACGCGGGGATGATGATGATGCGTCGTCGCCCTTTTTCTCTCTCTCTCTGCGCACGCTTAGGATTTTTGTATTATTAGGACGGTACACGAGAGCAAGCTGCTTGACCGCTCGTGTACGAGAGATGATTATGGACGCACTTGTTTTCAGGAGATTCACCACCGCATTGCGGACACGGCTTGGCCACTCTGTTTATTAGAACGAGCGGCCGGGACGGACGAGGCGCAATTTTAGTTTAGTTTTTCGACCTTGCCGCGGATGAGCTTAACAGTTTTTTTTTTCAGAGGATTGCTTAATTATTAGTATTAAAGTGATGGGTTCGCATAAAAGTTCACTGAGAACATTGTTTTTGCTGATGATTTTTAATTACATTTGTAAATTTGCACTTTTTACTGCTCTCAAAATTACAAAAAATGTACGATATTGCGCAATACCGAGAAAAGAATTCCATTAATACATATGTACATATTATACGTCCATTGTCCGAATGGTTACCATAATGTATCAATTTCTCATCGTACAGGTCTGAAAATTGAATTAAATTAACGTACCAACCCTCCCCGAAAGCAGCCCGGCGAGTTTTTGAGCTCAAGTAAACCGATAAAATCGGCAGTATCGTAATTTTTACGAGCGTCGCGTAAGAAAAGGCCGGGCGGCGCGTAATGAAAGCTTTGTTGCGTTAAACCGCAATTTCGTAACGCGCTTATTGTGTCGTAGCAACAGTCGACGGCGGGATCTTTCGCACTTCGCATCCGAAATTCCGCGAGCGGCGCATTCGTCTCGGTGCTAAAAAATTATTCTCCGCCGAAAAAAATCAATTTGCCGCTGACCCGCCGACCGAAGCTTGTAATCTTATCGAATCGAGAGAAGCCGCGAGCAGAATCGAAGTGGATTTACGAGTCGGGGCGCTTCAAACGGGCAGGCATTAAGTCCGAAATCCGGGAATAAATTCGCGACAAAAGCTGATCCGACGCGCCGAGGTTTTCTCCCACGGCCCAATTACCCTCCGCGGCTTATATTGCGTAATAAGTTGGCCCGGGGGATTCTTCGGGGGAGTAATTAAATTCTACTTTCGCGCGCGATAAAAGCTTTTTATGGGTCGTTGCCGCGGAAGCTAATGCTCAAAGTGCACTTCGGTAATGCTCTGCCTCCGAATCTGTATTATAAATTTTGGAATGGTCTCGTAAGACTTAATCTGCCTTAGTCGAAAGTTTATTTTCAGAAAATGAGCTTATGTCAATGGGTATTTATTAAATAAATGCTTATTGATTAATTTTAATTTACTTTAGAGCAAAAGGCAATCAATTTTCGGTGAAACGATGTTTATTTTGTCTAATTGAAAACATTTTTCTATCACTAAAATTCAACATCATGTTGGAATTACAATTTGGGAAATATTCGAATATTATTTTAAAAAGGTGATTTTCTTAAAATAATTTTAACATAAACAGAACACTAAGTGCTAAAGTAATAAGGAAATTATTTCAGAAGTAATCACAGATTATCAATATACTTATTTTCATGGCTGCTTTAAATCTTTAACGAGCCTCTACTTAACGAAAGCAATAGATAAGCCGACATGGTTTATATCCATATTCGAATTTTTGTTAAATTAGTAAAGTTGTTTTCCTTTTAATTTGCTGTTGACTGTAAAGGATTTCCAAAACCCCATCTAACATCTTTCATTTCTTTTTATTTTTTAAACGCATATAGATTAGAAAAGTATTTAATGATATTTTAATTTTTATAATCATTCTTTTATTAATTTTCATATAGTAATTTACAATATTAAATTGCCTGTAATAAATATTTATTGATAGTAACCGAAACTTATTTACTTTTGATGAAGAGGGTAAGAAGATTTTCTATGAATTAATGATAAGATCAAAGTCCGAACCTATAAAAAGGAAGTTGAAAATTAACGAGTGCTCTGGATTAATTTGAAGTAATAAAAGTATCGATCGATATATTAATAAATATGCAAATTCCCATTTATTTTATTAAAGAACTGAACTTAATCGGTGTGATCTTTTAAAGCTTTATTTGGGTGCAACTTGCACAAATGATCTTTACCTTTCAAAAGTCATCGGTAAGAATACTCTATAAATAATTTATTTTCGTAAAGTTATAGGTGGTTGAACGAACGTCGATTATTTTAAAATAATTATAGCTAAAAAGCATAATTTTTTAATGGCCATATGGTTTCCTTCATATCTTTATATCAGAAAATTTGAAAAAAGCCTTTAATTTTTCACTATCTAAGCATAAATTTATTTTGATCTAGTAGATATCGTTTTTTCTTTACTATGTAATTTTTAAATCAATATGTTACGAGAGAGTAGTTCAAGGAATTTCTTTATTTTTTAAGAAAGTGTAAATTTTATTCGTTAAAGATGTCTGTTGTTGTTAAAATATACCATTGATAATATAAACGTTATACTAATTGGTGACGTGAATAAATTGTAACTTGGCACGTGGGAAAGAAATTGATTCATCGAGAGATTAATTGACATCTTTAGACGAATCGATATCTCGAACTCTTCCGTAATTTATGCGAACAACAATTTTGTTACGGTACATTTTAAAAATTTGAGGAAAAAATTGAGATTAATACGTAGAAAAGTGTGCGTTTCTACAGTTCCGAATTAGTATGTGAATTTATGTGTCTGATGATTTTAGGGGATTATAAAATCATCGTGAATTGGTAATTTTAGCAAAGCTACATTACCTCTGAATTTATTTGAATACATTATTAATTTGTTCGAATACATACTTTGCGTGCATTTTTATATACTTTTCTCTAATTTTTAAAAGAAATACAGCATTAAAGCCACACCGTACATGACATACCATAAACTCTTTTCAGTGAAACATTTCATTTCAGCTTTACTCATTACAACTTTCTCGTCTAATTAAATATTAATAGCAGCTCCATATCCCAACAAACTACACCAGTTGCCCACCGGCGGCCGTACTTCACATTCCGGGACCGCAGAGCTTTTTTCCTCCGGCATATCCGCGTCTCCCCGCAGCCCGTTAAATCCGCAAAATCCGAACAATACCCCGATCTCCGATTAATCCCCTCCCCCCCCCCACCCCCCTCGTTGCGAAAAATTCCCGGCTGATTGCCTCTCATTAGCCTCCACCTCCGAGATGCAAATCGTTAAAATTTCACGCTAGACGAGCGCAAATAGAGCTCGCTCGCCGGCTCGCTCGCGGAAAAACAGTCTTTCGGCTAAAATTGCGCAGCTGCGCCGCTCGGCAAGCACCTGTTCCTTCTTCCCTGTCACACGCGCAACGGTATTACTATCATAAAGCCTCGACGAGCGCGAGAGAAATAGAGAGAGAGAGAGAGAGAGAGAGAGAGAGAGAGAGCTGTCTAACCATGTGGCCGTCTATTATAAAGAGAGAGGATGGAGAAGAGTGAGGAACTGCACGGCTTATCCGAGGAAAGCTGCCTCGAGAGAGGCATTGTACTTTGTAGCAGACCGGTTTTCGGCTGATTTCGGGACGCTCGGGAATGGGGAATCCATGGCGAAGAAGACATGACGTCTATGCATTATGCATTCCAACCGCGAGATTGACTCTTTTAGCCGGCTGATTTATCGTGCGAATGCCCGTTTGCATAAATTTGAATGCACACAGTGGCCGAAGCCGCGAAGATGAGGGAAAACGCGCGATAATGCCGCTTCGTAAAATTGTTCGTTTCACGACCGAAGAAAGTTGAGACCAAAATATGGCTCTATACACTTTTTGCGAGGCGAAAAACTAATCTGCTCTCGGCGAAGAAAGCGCCACTCCGCGTGGACCGCGCTCCAATTCCCCGTTTTATCACCGCCGATCGACGAGCTCAGATTTCCGGCCGGAAAAATCGGCCGGGGCTCGCACACTCCGTCATTTCGCCAGATGCGCCGACGCCGGAATAATATCGCCGCGCGGCGCGGATTATAGAAATCAGCGGTCTCCGGCGGACACTCACGAGGGACTCGGCTAAGGGCCGGTTTCGAGTGCAAATTCCACGGTGTTCGCGCGCAAGAGCCTCCGGCGAGGAGGCTCGTGCGCGCGAACGTGTGCCGGGAGGAGAAAGCTCGCGTTTATAAAGTCCGGACGGAGTTTTGCAGATTTATGGCTTATTTACAGATTGTAAAGGGGAAAAGGCTAGCCGCGAGAAGTGCAGCGCTCGGTACACAAATCGTAAAAGAGACGCTTGACGCCGTGTCCGCGCGTTAGGATTGAGTCGCGGACGATTTTTGATTGCTTTTCCGACGAGCTTTCTTTTTTTACTGGGTATAATTAGTTACGCGCGGGTTGAGAGCTTTGAGTACACTTTTTTTATGTAAGTGTAAGAGTTGCGTCCGGAGAACGTTTTGGAATTTTAAAGTTTAGAAGTTTCGATTTCAAAGCAAGCCTCCGTTTTCGAAAATTAACTCGTCCGAAGCAAAGAATTTCAGTTAAATTCAGAAGTTTCAGGTGAACCGAAATAAAGCAAAGGGAACGGACCTCATAACTCCTCATTTCCGTATTTATCATTCCTCGGAAATAGAATAATCCACTCGGCGTGGAACGTGACAAGTGCACTCAGCAATGCTCATAACTCAGCAGAGATTAAACTAACGAAAGCGGCTCATCACGTAAACTCGCGGAAAAAAGGGCAGCGATTTTGCCCTCTCGGGCCCTTTCCATCAATTAAAGAGCGCGGCCTGGCGCAATGAGAGCGGCGGCTCTTGATTATCCCGTTGGCGCTTGCAGGAATGCTCCCCCGCTCGGGAGAGGAGAATCGACGCGCGTCGTATAAGAAAACGGGAAGAAAAGCCTGCTACTCGCACGCACAGGATCGCCGCCTGACATCCTACGGTCGTTTTCTCTCTCGGCTGCCGCGGCCGCCGTCCAGCAGCTGTCCTCCGGAGATGCTGCCGCCGCCGCCGCCGCTGCCTAGCGGAGAAAAATCCGTAAACAGTTGCGCCGAGAGTGGCTGCTAACTTCTGCTCGGGTGCAATGAATTCAAGGCTGGTTAAAAATAGGAGTAACGCCGGAGTTGCGCAACCTTTCAGCGGCCTTTTTTGCTCGAGCGTTTGCCCGTCGTTGAGGAATTAGTTGGAATTATAAATTGCCGGCACTTTCCTTGTCGAGGGAAATTCTTAATTGAAAATGATGCTCTCGAGTGAATGTTTTAAATTTCATTGCTTTTCGAACATGGTGTCATAACGTTTATTTGCGTATCTAGGTTGTCAAAGTTTGTGTCAAGAGTAGGGTATCTATAATTGGTAATATAAATTAGCGATTTTGCTTAAGATTTTAAGCATCCTAATTCATATAAATTTGAAAATTACTAAATTTTGAGCTAAACGCAAGGCATGTTGAGATAAAGGAAATATTATACAAATAAATTTACGCATTTCCGGCCTTTATTGCCGATATTGGAACTTTCTAATGTGACACATATTTAACACGTTTCGTACAATTTGAATAAATTTTGACAATTATTCAGTCATCTAAATTCAATATTGTCTATCAACAGTCAAAGTAGGTCTCTAATAAAGAATAGTTACCGTTACGTATTTCTTTTTCCCGATTCTAAAAATTTATCTCTTTTCTGTTTTCAGTACGAAATTTTAATCTGATAATGACGACACAAACGCACCTTTTATTCAAAGTTAACCCAGGATTTTCAAAAGAAAGGAATAATTTTAAGCACTGCTTTCACTAAAGCGGTTATAAATTACGCGCTAACACTAAAATTTTATGGTTCACGAATCAAACGACTCCGTACATTATGAGAGGACAAAAATTCGAAAAATCCACTTCCTGGAATGAACGCGTAGAACACAGAAGAGCTCTGTTTTATTCATGTAGAATGACTTTACAGGAGTACAGTGGAAAATCGCTCAATACTGGTCAACTTCTTGTGCAGACTTGTCTGTGTTCGAGAATTTAGGATAATGTATTGTCATGAAAACTTTATGAAACACAGTAGTAACCGTTATGCTATTGCATTTTCTTTAATCCAAGACAGTGTATAACTTTGTTTGCAGATGGGAATAAACTAGTTCATAAACTTCTATGTAAATGCTTTAGAACAAATGTCTTATCAGAAGTCAATATACACAGAAACACAGAAACAAAAAAAAACAGAAGAAGGAATGGCAGAAAAACATAATATTCTGCTATAATTGCAATGTAGATAAGTGTAAAATAACTATTTGTAATTTAGAAGAAATTATTTCAAAAGTTTTTAAATATTTTTATATTTTTTTATTTATTTTTGCATTATAAAGGTATTGTGTTTATATAATTAAATATATATAATTATTACTGGTGTGTAATCAGAAGTAATTAGCAAATATCCCAGGTTAAATTTACAGGAGACATAAAAAAATCGCATATGAAAATTTAATAACTAAATAATAAATAAATTCCCCCTGCCGTAAAGTGTCACCGATTATTAAATCGAAATTCTTTTAAAAATCGCCAAACGCGGAGCAATAAATTACGCCCGTAAAAAATGATTATAAAAGTGGCATAAACGCGGAGAGCCTTTTACAGTAACTCAGTTTACAAAGTACTGTAGGAAAGAAAAGCCGAAAATAGATAATAAAGCGACACCCAGCGAAGAAAAAAGCTAACGGTTTCCAGCGAGGTCCAGAGTTCGTTTTATTGACCGTAAATCCGGAATAGATTATCACTTCCTGCGTGAATTTCGGCTCGATTTTATCATTAAATCATTTCAACGTCCCCGAACGCAAACAACCGATCGTAAATATCTCATTTAAGACCGTAAAGGCATGAAAAATGCGATACTAAATATTTCTATTAGAGGATTAGAAAAATTGGGTTAAGCGCTAATCTATTCGGCGGTTGTGGGTCTCCGCAGTGCTGAAGCCATTTGAATTTTTATAGCAATATGTCAGGCGTAAGTTTACGATGGTTTGAGGTACAAGTTCTAGAAAACGTGGATGCTATTTGAGAATGAAATGAAATCCATTGTAATAACAAAGTTGTATTTATCCTTGTTTGGAGCGAAGAGTGGTTTTACAGTAAAGTACATAAAACAATCAACTAATTTTATATTGCTTAAACCTAGAAAAACTTAATCAGTTGAAATTTATTGAGTTTGTTATAAATGCCAATATTTTAGTTGTAAAATGAACCAATTCCTGGCAGAATATTTACGGTGCCGACATGTTCGTAACAGGAGTAAATTTCGAGCCAATGAATGAAAAATTCACCAAGCTAAATTAAATTTAAACGCTCGTCGACAAACCGAAAAAAAAAAAAAAAAAAAAAAAGTCGGATCCCCAAAGTAATTTAAAGACACTTTAAAGCATCCTCGACTTTCGGATAAACCGGGTAGTCGATCGGCCTCGTAAACTCGGGGCAAGGATGAAAAACCGCCATATCAAATAATGCCTCCTTCCCTTACCGAAAGAAGGGGGGGGAACTTTCCTCAGCGGCGACGTGTCGCCGCGTAGTGTTGTTCGGCGATAAGGGCCGCGAAAGAAATGCCGGTCCCATTATAAAAAAATCGGGTGTACGCGCGTTAAAAAATCCGAAATCGCTTTAATTAAGAGGCGGCCAACCGGTTGCTGCTGCTGCCGCTGCGCCGCCCGTAAAAGATTATTGGCAAAAGGCCCAGAGACGTATCTCGGAGCGGCGCGCGCGCGAAGCCTGTCGGAAGTTTGGCGGTTTATTGCGTCGAGGGCTCACTTATCTGTTTAGGGCGATTGTTGGCCTGCTTTAATTCGTTTATGGAGGCACAATGGGAGAGTCTGAGAGGTGCTGATGGGTCGTTCTTGTTGTTTCTCGATTTTATTTTCGTCCGCGGTGCTAATTAATGATGGATTGCTGATAATTTTTATCGCTGCGGATGCGGACAATGTTTAATTTTAAGAAGGAGGGAAGGGCAAAAAACTCTTTCGTTTATTCAATGGTCATAAACTTTGGGTGAAATGTTAGTTTTTTTTTACTTTAAGAAATCATGCAAGTTTCATAATTTTATTTTGAATCTTAAATTTTTAAAGATTCTGCTATTTGGAATTGTTTTGGATAAATGCATTTTTATATCGCTTAACCGTGAAAGTGCTCTGACGTAAGTTGTTACAGTAAAACTTTTTTTCAACAATCGCAATAATATTATATGGTTCTTCCCGACTTTAAAATTACCCTGCGCAAAGTACACTTTTATAATCGTAATTAGGCTAAATTCGAAAAAAAAAATACTGTTTTACTTCTTTTAAATATAAGCAATTGAGCTTAAATAAATACAAATGAGCCCACCTGCAGAAAAAAAACAGTTAATCACTTCTTAAGTACGTATACTTTTATAAAAAATCTGCTACCTTCGAAGAAAAATATTTTTGTAATCAAAACAGTGATTTAAATACATACATTCACACATATTTTTTCTTCAATATTTAAAAATACAAAAATTCTATTAAAAATTCAACGAAATTCCTTAATTTAATTAAACGCCCAAAAAAAAAAAAAAAAATAAAAAATAAAACCCGAAGCTTCTGATCAGCCTCCTCCGTAATTAAATCGCGCAATAATAACTTAATAAAGACGTTACCCCAGCGACGACGTCTCGCCTGCGCCTCGCGCGCATAAAATTCCTTCCCCAATTTTGTTATTTAAGCAAAAAAGAAATGCACCGCCAGCGGCTCGTTCCGCCGCGGCGTCTTGATCCAAGAGCGTCGGTGACGCAGCTCATTAAAAGAAAGCACTCGGACGACGGCCTTTCCTAATAAACCCGTGAATCGGAAAGATACACCTCGCCGCGACGTATAAACAGAATCGTAAAGCCAGGCGGAGGAGAAAAACCCGGCGCGAGACCTCCGAGCGCGGCGAACGACTCGATAATAATAACAGGCCCTTCCGCTTCGTTTTTTCCTCCTCCAAGTGGAACGCGTCTGTCGCCTTTTTTTTTTGTCCGCCGATACGATTTTATCCGATCGCCGGGGAGATCTACGCGAGCTTTTTGCGAGGAAAGTTCGCGTCTGTCCGCACTGGCCGAGTTCGAAGTGTCTCGTATATCATCGCCGAACGGTCGAGCAGCTGGTACATAATGAAGGATCGCCAGCGTCGCGTTCCGGGACGACGCTCTTAGCAAGATTCACTGCAAATGGGATCTCGGGGATTTCATTGATTTAAATTGAGCATCGATCTTGGGACCTATAGGCGTTAGACGAAGCGTCAGCTGCGGACTCGGCGGAATTGGGAATGAAGGATTTAACGGTGCGACCTTAACTGGTTTTTGAGCTTCTCCGACTCCGGGAGTTTCATTATCTTGGAGTCGGCTATTGCGAATTATCGCTAGTAGGCGTTTATCAAATAATTAGTAAGCCAATTTCGTTGGGCACCCAAGGGGGTAATGGGGTTTTATGCGTAACTGTGCTTGATTTAAGATAATTACGCGTTTAAGTTACAAGTTGCCGGCGCGTGTTTGCAGCTGTAGCAAAAATTGAGACGTGTTAGGTGCTCCTGCCTGCCTCTTTACGTATCTTCGAAAAGTATAGATTTTTTTTCAAATTCATTGGCTAATGATTTTAAAGGCGAAATATACTATTAAATGTTATTAAAATAATTTTTAAATAAATCAAAATCAATTTTTAACCGACGAAGTATGAGCAAGCAAATTTATGAAAACACGATGCGCAAAAGGAGCACAAGAACTGTACAGGGAAAACTAAGATCGGAAGAGGATAAAAAATGACTGTCCCCAGCCCGAGACCTCAATCAGCATGCTTGACAAATGCTTCTGACGCAAAAGTCCCCACACCGAGCCCTGAAAAATACAGGCCGAAATGGCAAATACCGATTAAAGAAAGATGTCACACACCGCTTTCGATCGATCACACTTCAAAAACTCTCGAGCCGCGAGAAAATAAGCTTGAATACAAAAGCGCCTCGCGTAATGTTTGTGTGCTCGCGCGGCTTGTCGGCGGTGTGGCGTTTTTTTTTTCACACACAAATATTTGACTAACGCGCGACGAGCTTAACTGTCCGCTCGATGCGCGCCGTCACTCGGCTTCTCTCCGCGAGAGCGGAGGAGAGTATTTGTATTGAGACTCTTCATTTTCCCCGCTCGTTCCGTTTCTGGCCGTGGATTGTCGTTCCGCGAAAACGGGAATGCTGAACTTCCGCGTGCTGGGAGAGGTGTGCCTTTTTTTTAAACGGGATTATCGGCTCGAGAGATTATATTTGAAATTTTCGCGAATGCTTGGCAGCAGCTTAATTGAAATTCGTTCGCGAAAGGTGTCGAAAAATGTAGCGGCGGTAAAGGACGAAGGAGAGCTAAGAGTCGACTTTGATGTGTTTAAGAAATTGGCTCTCTCAGTGCGGTAAATTTAAATGCTGGACTTTTGCAAGTGTTTCATGACGATAATTCTTCGAGTTTTTATAAAATTTATTGTTTAATTTAATGAACGGTGAGTACTAAGTAATAAGATTTTTTTCAGTAATACGCAGCTTTGGAAAAATAAAGTCGCCATTAATCTGCTTATAGTTGCAAGGCATCAATCCGAAATTACGAAAATTATCCAACGGCGCACGTAATTCCACCTCATAAGTAAAGTCCGTGCGATCTCAGATTTGTATCGGACCGCGAAAGGCGTTGGCCGTCGTTATAAAAAAGGCGTATACATGTCGCCCGAACGCCGGCAATTTTAGCGTAACGATTCAATCTTGTCCCATTAAGAGGTTCAAATTCGCGTAATAACTTCCCAAAAACCGCTCGATCCGATCTTAATCGGCGAGCGACGCCGTGAGAAGACAAGAGAGGAACGATATATAAGAGAGCTTCGACTGGATAAAGTAGTTTTCAGTTTCGAGGACCGATGTCACGGCCTTCTCTCGAAAACCAGTCGAAGAGCGGCAGTCGAAAGACGGGCGTAATAATATTTTGCGCGATTATTTGCAAAACTCGTTCGTCGAGGTTATTGAGTATAGAGGCGCGGTTCCCGAAGCCTCGTGGCCTGGTAATTCGATGATTTTTTTGAAAATTCCGAATCCGCCAGATGTAGAACACGAGTCCGCATTATCTTGAGTGCCGGTTAATATGGGTGTCGACGCAATAAGGGCGATGTTCGTCGGAACAATGTTTACTGCTCGACGGAAGCTGGTGGTTGTCGAAAAAAAGAGTTATTGTTGAGATTTTCTCGTTACTGAACAAGGAGTGGAGGGCTTGTGTGCGTTTAACATATCATTAAGTAATTAAGTTTTGATAGATAGGCTTTATTTATGTATCCTTTTTTGTTTACTAGCTTTGACGGAAGATTTATATAATTCGATAAACTCAAGCGACTTTGATATTCGCGGCTCGAGATCGACAATATCGCGTGAGATTTTTATGTAATAAGAGAAGATTGAAGAAGAAGGAAATAAGTGTCTTTACAGTTCGATGTATTTTTGGCAGAAATATTGATTACGCAGTAATCGGTAAAATGCCGGTTTTACTTCTCATAACTGATCCTTTTCAACTTTACCCGCCTTTTAAGAATCACCCTTTGATTCATTCATTCAACATACTTTTGACTCATCGCAAACATTGCGTAATAAAATATTGACAGTCATTTCTTGTTTGCTGTCCTATGTAGATTCTAAATTTTAAACCAAACCAGTTTTTGTCAAAAATATCTTTTAAATGATCGACATCAGATTAGATTGCACGTGGCAGAAGATTAAATATTTAGTTTTTGAACCATCCAAACTATTTCTATTCAAAGAATTCTAATTAAAGAATTAATACGTGGTTTAGCTTTTATCGATATAGTTTCCGATTTCCGCGTTACCTAGATAAGTGCTTTAAGATAAGATTTGGGCGGTAGTTATTACCCCTCGCCCTCCTAAAACGACAGTTCGGCGTTTTTTCTCAGCGAGGCAACATGTTATCCAAAAAGTTCTCGTTTGCAAATAGATTTATATTTGCAGTAATTACCCTCTGTTTAGTAAATGAAGGTAAAATTTCCGAAAGTGCAATCGTTAAAAAATTTGTGGTTTACACGCTTTGATGTGACAGTGGAACTAAAATTCTTTTAAATATAAAAATAATATATCTGTTAAATATCTTCTTTATTAATTAACCATTTTATTTAAAGGTGTTTCAACTGGGTTCTTCACATGTTATCACTGCGGATCGTGGAATGACACAGAGTGTCGTACAAGTCCTAAGCCAGAGTTCAAGTATAATTGTTATAATCAAAGATATGATACCATAAAAGATTTTCCGATTCCTATGTATCCTATGACTTATGATCAGCACATGTCTACATTCGAAGAAGATTTAAGAGGTAGTTCACTTTATTATAATCATTCTCGCAACTTTTAATATTCTAATAGTAAATATTAGTTAATGTTATGTTATCAATTTTGTTTAAACCATTATTATACAAATTAATATTTTTGTAGCGGACATTACGAATCGATTCTTTAGATGCATAACTTTGCATGGACACCCAAGTAAGTGTTTTGAATGATTTAATCTCGATATCGACTAGACATAATAAGTTTACGGAAGGAAAATAGTAAAAATTTGAAACCGTCATTGATTTTAAATAATACCTTTTCAGAAAATGCACCGGATCGTAATTTTGTGGCTAGAACGTGCGTGCCAAGGGTTAACAATGAGGACTTTTACATAAAACAAGCTAAAAAGGCAAACGTGATACTCACGAATGTCGAAATCTGCGAAACTGAGCAGTGCAATTCGTCATCAAGTATCAGTATTAGCTTTTGGGCTTTAGTCGCTTCAATAGCTACATTGTATTTATATCAAAAATAAAAATAAATTTTTACTTTCTAATTGTAAGTTTTTTTTTAATATTAAAGCACATAAAAGCTTTTTTTTAACAAACGAATGGCCTAATTCAGTTTTGATTTCGATGCTTTAATGTACACGTAATTTAAATGTATACATAAAATGTAAAAAATTATTGATCAATGAATATCTTATATGTGTACTGATTTGTTGCAGTTTTGAACTGTAATTGTCTCGCAAACAATTAAGTCGTCAACATTAATCAACGTAACTATTGCGGTAAACAAGCTTTTTAGCGAAACCAATCAAAACTGTTTTAAGGATTCCTTTGACATTGCACTGACGTCGGGAGAGTCATGTTATTGTGAGTTATTGCACGATTGCTAAAATACTGTAATAGACGAGTCAAAGTTAAAGATTTCTGCTTAGGGATTCTTGAATAGTAAAAGAAACCGGTATGAAATAAGCACAGACGGTTACAAGACGCTACTTGAAATCTATTAAACGTCGTTTATAGGAACATGTAATCGCATGCATAAAACTTCGTGTGCGTGAGGTTTTTTGAAAGTAGAGATGTAACGCGGCGACGTGGGTTCAAATTACTTTTAATATAAATGTGGCATGAATTTTAATATCTGAATTAGATTCAAGTTAACATGATATTGCTCGTGCAAATTCGAAAAGGATAAAAACTAGTATTTTTGGAAATCGTTTCACGATTCTATTTACAGCTTTTCATAGCAAATTATATCTTTCCTTAATTACACTCATCATAAACGTCAGCTGCCAAGTAACTAACAAAACCCGACTCCTTCCCGGCATCAAAAATATAACGCAGCTCCTTCATTCCGATCCGTGCGCAATTCCCGTAAACCTCCGCCGACAACGTTAAAAGTTTGCCAAACAACTAGAAATCGCGGAGAGGACACAACTAGCAGTTATCTCATCGAGCAATAACGCTAATGAGCCAAGAAGGCCTGTCGGAAAGTGACTCTCTCTCTCAAAACTGCATGCAGCGGTCGCGGAGCAACGAAGCTGCCTGTCCTACACATCGACCCGTTAAAAAGCCACAAAGGCTGTCGATTTTCCGCGGCCGGGGGGGCAGGTTATTGCCACGGATTCGCCTCAGTGATCGAATGAGACAACCGTTAAAGATTACGTGCACGCGGCGCTCTTCTCATTTCCATACACACTTGCAAGCTGGGGAGGGGGAGGGAGGGGGGAGGTTTATGGTTTGCCCCCTCGGCACGTATAAGATCATTTGGTCCGCCGCGCGGAATAACGCGTAATTTGCCGGCCCGTTAAACCTTCGCTCCGCGTATGTGACTTTTCCGCGAATGGTAAAGGTGGACGGGGGTTCAGGGTCGGGAGGGAAATGCTTGTGGCGCGCTGTTCGAGTGTCTTATTGTGTTTCGTTTTCCGTTGGATTACTCTTGTATTCGGGTCAGGATGTTGGGTATGCAAGAGTATAAGAAAGTTTTAAGGCTGAAACGATTTATCGGCTTGCTTTCCGTTGTTAATATATAAAATTTAAGGGAGCACAATAATTTTATTTTTGATTATAAAATATAATACGCTTTTTTCAAAGTATTTTCATAATAATAACTGTTTGGAAAAATACGTTACTCTTTTTAAGATGCAGTTTTCTTGTTCGTTTAACCTCATTGTACCGTTTATCAAAGAAACCAAGATTTATTAATATCGGTATATCGATTTATTAATAGGGAATATCGATTGTCAATTAATTCAATCTGTTTTATGTAAAATTTTTCTTTTTTTCCAAGAAAACTGGATCATACACTTAAAAATTTTCGAAAATTGCCATTTTTAAAACTCCTATTTAAAATCTTTATTAAATATTTTAGAAAGTCTAATAGAGTTTACGAATTAGGATGCACTTTACTATTAATTCTAAAGCGAAGTAATCTTCTCCGAGGTTCGACGCCCTCACAAGTAAGATGCCGCTTTTGTATATTCTAACATCAAACACTGGTAGTCGGCTCCGACGAGGCAATTTGTAAAAGAAGTCTTAAGGCGCAATTTTAAAGCTTTCAGTACTTATCATCGTAAAAAATATAACGAATTCGCCTACTTTGACGCACAATCCTGGAGTTCCGCATTATTTTTAGCAGTACGACGAAGTAAGTGACAAACTGCGACGAAGAGGTAAGCGACAAACACATCCTTACTGGTTTACATGCCTATGAAGTGTTTATTTTATTTTTCAATTTTGCATGAAAATTTTATTTCTGGAAAATCAAACTTTTTTAAATATTTATTTATAACAATTCTAATATTGATGTTTTCATCAAAGTTAAAAAGTTTCTTTTAAAGTGTAAAAGATTTTTTAATTAAAGGCAATTTTTAACCCTGAATAACATTGAAATTTAATTGATTTAGAATTCTGTATGTAAACTGATTATTTACAATCTCATTTGGTTAAACAACTCTCGTCATCAACAATTAGCAAAATCCACAAACTACGCAAACAGACAAATTTTCGTTCGAGCGTATCACTGCTTCAGCTTTCACTCCAGATAAAAGAAAAACTTCCAAAGCCGAACGCGGAACTTTCAAATTCAAGTTTAAAATAGCGCACATTGCCCTATGCAAATTACGGTGGTTTCCAAGAATTCGTGCACTGCAATCGAATTCCTTCCGGTCGCCGTAAAACTTCCTCCTCCTTTCAGCCGCAGTGGAAAGAAACATCGGTTTTCATGGCTCCGCGTCTAAATCTCGCAGCGACGTCTTCATTCCCAGGTTGATTAATTTTCCGGATCGCCATTAAGCATCTGTTGTTTATCTGTTGTCGCTTCTAATATTCCGTGTTGGGAAAGCATTACAGACGAATCGTGTTTTTATCTCTCGAGCCGCGCCGTAAATCAGCCTCAGCCTAGAGATTTCTAGGCTTTGGGCGTCGAGGGTTCGAAAGAGAGGAACCGGATTTTTCGTGCACTCGAGTTTTTCGGGAGAAGCGCGACGCTTCGTGGGACGGTTTTACGGTTATAATCGAGGCGGCAAGAGCGAACCTTTTAATAAGGCTTTAAGGCGAAGAGAAATTTACGAATTATTTGGCTGAATTTTTGCGGATTTAAACGTTTTAGCATAAATTTTCTGTATCGGACTTGAACGGCGCCAAGTTTCAATGCATTTTTTCGGGGGAAATTAATTTTTAGAGTTATTTATGACTATTTGAGCAATAATGTTAACATATAAAGAATGTTGAAATGAGTAAATGAATACTAGATAAATGGATTTTATTTTTTCATTTATGATTTTTTGAATCAGTTCATCTCTCATTGTCAGAATGGATTTAATTTATAATTCAAACATAGATATTTTAAAATTATTAAAGATTGTGTTTCAGATTTCAACTGCGCTTTTTCGAGTACAGGGAACCTGTTATCAACAATAAACTGTATTGTAAATATACCTCTGCATAATTAAATGAATGAAAAATAAAGTTAGCCTCATTATAAAGGTTGTCTTAATTCGCAGGATAAGAATTTGCCATTCGTAAAATTAACTGGCACAAGCTTATACCGATCTTTAATACCAAGCTCCTTTTAAGTTTACTTTAAAACTCGTAAAAACACACAAAATACTGCGAAAAAATCTGGTACAGCAAACCCACCATGAATAACCGGAGACCAAAGCAAGTGTTCTAACCCAATAATACGCGGAGCCAAAACAGCGATACGAACCTGGTTGAAAAGAGAAAAAAGAAAAAAAAACAATGAACTCCCGAGCTCATCAAATGCTAATCCCACCTGACCCCCTCGTGAAAAGGCGTCTCTCTCTAATCGGCAGCGGCGATCTAAAGGAACGAGAATGGCGCGGAAAAGGAAAGAAAGGAAAGAAAAAAAAGAGGCAGGCAGGCAGGCAGCCGCGCTTAAGGTTGAGGGGCCGCTCGGGTGCATATTGGAGGCCTCTCGCGGGGTTCGCCGAGGCGTGGACTACTCGTCTATGCTCGCGCACTCGGCTCATAATTACCGCCGGGGTATTAATTAATATTTAATTACCCGGCGAGCTCTGCCCGCGCGGGCATGACTTCCTCTCCCGCTCTCGCGCGCATTAATTCCGTTTCCTCCTCTCGAGGAGCCGCGAGAGCCTCGACTTTTATTGTATATTCGCCTCTGTGTGTACGCCTCTTAGCCCGTACTGGCTGGCTTTATCGCGCGGCCGCGCGTCTGCTTCGACGGGATCATCGCCGCGAGTATACGTCGGTGTACTGTTAGCTTCGCGATTGATATTTTTTTCGAGAAAATATGGATTTTCGGGTGAGGAGGCTTTTTTTAGGGCTGCCGTTAAACCTCCGTAAGAGCGCAGCTGGCTCGTCTGCCGCGGGAGTCGAGGTTTATTGATTGCTTGGCTAGTTTTATCTGTCAACCTACTTTGAGCGCGGCGCTTTATATGGCACCTCTCCAAATTCTGACTATTTTATGGTCTTCGGAAACACGGCTGGTGTGTGGCAATTAATGTTAGTCCCGTGATTACTTTATTATCTGTTTGCGTTTTAGTATGATTGAGTTAATCTGCGCTGTATTCTAATACGTAATTGACTATCAAAAACACTAAAATTTAATGCCGTATTGATGTTTGAATTGAGATTATTAATGGGGACACTTTAAATTCATTGAATAGGTTCGCGTGAAAATTATCGTTGCAAATAACTCAATAATTTTAATTGTTAATCTGCACGACTATCGTTCAAGCCATAAATGCCCGAATATGAATAGTTTAAAGTAACCTTGTATAAATGTAAAAATATTACAAAAGTATATAAAAAAAGTCATGCTATTCTTTGATATTTTACAATTTACGTTAAAAAATAGTAATTGGTTGAGCAAAAATGTGCAAGATATCACAAGTGCTATTTTCTTATCGGACATCGTAAACCATTGAGCGGTAACTTTTTCCGTTACAGAAAAACAAGCGAAGCAAACTCGTACGTAATAAAGTATGAAGAAAAGCAAATTTAAAAAAAAAAAACTGCTTTACGAGTCATAAGTTACGAATAAATTTCGCCAAAACAAAACTTTCCCTGTCTCCCAATTAGGTTTTCAATGAATAAATCAACGCTCGAACGCATTTTATTAGTTCGCACGAGGCATCATTACTTAATCGTAATATAAATCCGCAGAAAATAACCGGAAGAATTGCTCGATGCGTAAGAGCTACGTTTGCTCCCGGGGTATTACGATATTTTCACTTTGAATTTCGATGGATCTGGAATATTTAGTGCGTGGAGAATCCGACTTGCAGATCGTTCCACATGCCACCATCGTGAGAAGAAACAAAACCGGCCGGCGAAGCGTGGAGTCGATTTTGGAGTCGGCTATCGGAGTATCTTTATAAGAACCTTTCGATTTAGAGGATAGCGGAAGAGTGTGAATCGAGAAATGATTATTAATTGAAATGGCGCGGTTAATTGGTCTGGTGCCCGAGGAGAAACGGCATTGAAAAATTAATAAAAATTTGAAATTCAAGGTCGGTTTTCGATGGACGTGGCAATTAATATTTATTTCAGTTTTTTTTTCGATGAATATTTAATCGGAACGCAGGTGGAGAGTTTTATAAAGAAATCGAATTTGTTAGTTTCGAAAGAGAGCGGTGCTGCTTTCATGCAAAATCATCGGACTTATATATTGATAAGTAGAAAAGGACGATTTTTACGAGAAGTAGATTTCGTTTAACGAATTTTGGAGAATAATTTTGTCACTTTCTCTTGAGACAGATGTTGTTTTTTTAAAAATTTTTATTCCCGAGTTTTACGATCCTTTTATCATCTGAGGTGTAAAATATTGGTTTTTAAGAGGAGCGATTTCTATTTTTGCGACTATTAATGCAACACATGACAAATATGTTAATCACACAAAAAGCTTTATTATCATTTAAATATTGCTAAAAAGTGCAATACTGTTAAAAATCAATAATATAAGTCAATATCCGTAAAATCATTTATTAAAACATTTTATAATACACAATATTCGCGTCTTACATCAATTCACGAAAATAAGAATTTCCTATTTTTAAAAAAAATCATTTCGAAAAAAACTATTTTTCCAATTTCCAAGTCTCCTCCGCAGCCTAATCTCGAGGAAGCAGCTTACGCGAACTTGTTGCGCGAGCAAACTAAACGCGGAATCTCGCTTCAGGACTCGGTGGGGCCGTTTGCGCGCCGCGCTGATCAATCAATCGGCTCGGCGGCCGCCCGGCTATTACTTCGGGCGCAATGTGGGCGTGTAAGCGTGGCGTGCTCGCGAGCCGGCCTTGCAAGGTCACCCAGGCCGAGAGTTGATTGCACCCTGCGACCCAGAAAAATTTATCTGTTATCCTGCAAAGTTCGTTGCAAAGAACGCTTTTTGGAAAAAATTAAATTGCTTCCCGGAGCGTCGAAGCTTTTGAATATTGATTTTCGTGGTTAATTCACTGGTTTCTTATACTCGTTTTAAATTCTATAGCTTAGTCAAAATTATTCCTTAAAAAATTTTGAAATTTTTAAAATTAGTTTCTTTTTTGCAAATTTCAGAATTTTACTCATTTTCTCTAAACTTAAATACTATTAATTAAGTGTACAAGAAGTATATGAAACTGACATTGACTTTCGATTCCGGACGCATGAATTATATCAAGCGTAAGCATCAGGATGCTGATTAAATGGACTGAGATTAGAAATTGGTTTCCTGTAACACATATTGAGAGCTCGTTTTCTATTAGAGGATGAAGATGTATCACTCTTCTGCAATCGATATTTTATCAGCCAACGACGCGCGAAATTTGTCCGCTACTCGAAAAAAAAAACTTATCGTATTTTTACGATCATATAGTTATTAGGCGAGTAATTTTCTTTTTCGAAAAATTTTTTATCATTTTAAACACAAATTTCAAGCTCACCTACTTACTGTTTTAAAACGAGCAAACAAAATACCGACCTGCTCTCATCTGCTCTCTCGAAGTTCCTTAGTCCAAAGATTCAGCACACTCAATCCAAAGAAAAACCAATTCACTGAGCACACTCAACAACCGGCTGTTTAACCGAACGGCAAAAGACTTAAGCGATAACCGCGCGGCAAAGTCAAAAGCGGAGACTCGGGACTCGATCCACCCCTCGAGTCGCGCTTGCGTCGAGTCCGGCGAGAGCAGTGCTTGGCGCGCGCTGGTCAGGTGAATTCTGACCGGGAGAAAGAGACGAAGAAAGAGCTCTCTCTCTCTCTCTCTCGCTCAGGTGTGTGTGCGCGTTTGCTCTTCTCCTTCCTACGGCGCGCGCGGCTGCTCCCCGCGGCTGGATTTCACTATGAGAGGAGCCCGACGCGCTTCTCTCCGCGGCTGCCGCGCGCGCCGCGCTTTCTTGCGCGATTCGCCGGCCCTTTTTACTCCGCGCTTAAATGGGCTCGATTACCTCACTCTCGCGCGTTGTGCGTCTTGTATTCTTTGAGCGCACCGCGAGAGCAAAGTCGACGTTACTGGAACGAGATTTTAAGGCGCTTATCGAGCGGCGAGGGGAATATTTATTGGTTGTTGAGGTTTCCGCAAAAGAGCAGGACGCGCGACGGAACGACGGCTGATTAACGGCGCCGGGCTCGGGATTTATTTGATTTTCGTGCTAATTAGGAGGATTCGGCGCGTGAATAGTTAACGATTCGCTGTTTGGCGCCGACTTTCGATTCGTTTTTGTGATAGTAGAGATACTTACTGTGGCTTGAATTTAACTTGTATGTGTACATGTTTTATTGATTTTTAGATGTTTATTCTTAATTTGTTGGCGATTTAATGAAGATGGTGAGCTGTAACTAAAAATTATTTGAAAAATAATTAAAAATCATAAAAATCGTGATGAAAAAAGTCAGAAACTGTCGTAACTGTAAAAAAATATCTGGTCTTGATTAAAAACTTATACCTATAATTAGTAATATTAAGCTACGACCAGTAAACGTAAGTGTAACGCCGGCAGGGAAAATAAATACGCGCAGGATGCTTTAATTTCTCTTCGACTGCAGATTGCGCTCAAAATGTTAACATACATCTTCGAAGCAGAGCGCGGGGTAATAAAAGCATTTGCAAGTTCAAAATGGAAATGTTTTGAATGAGCGTTCAAAGCCTTCCTCGAACATAGTATCAGATGCATTTTTATACTCAAAGCTCATTCCGCGTGACGATGCAACTGCTATATATAAGCGCAAATAGAAAAGGTTGCGGGGAAGCGCGATGAGTTTGGAGTATGCAAATATTATTCCCATTTATACGCGAATTTCTCGACGGTCAAATATAGCAATGTTTGTCTAGGCCTCGGATTTTTAATTTTGATTTATTTGGTTCGGGGATTAGGCGCAGACTTAGGAGGACCAGTCGAGGATTTCAGTTTAAATAATGATGATGGTTAAATTGCGTGTGAAGTTGGAGCTTACGGATATTAATTATGTTTTTTTATACTATGATCGTTATTGAGACGTCGTTATTTTCTCTGTTCTTTTTCCGATTTCTCGTTTAAATTTTGATGTATGAAGAGACAAAACGTAAAATTATGGATTTTTAAATTTGAATAATGATGTAATAATTACATTCTTTATTGGCAATTTAAAATCATCGTTACTCTCTATGTACAATTTCCAGTGAATTTACATACAAGCAACGCATTGTGACTCTTTAAAAAAGTGCCAAATGAAAAATTGAAATAACAGATTTATGAACTCGAAGAAACGTTCATTATCCTGATTTGGATCGCACTCAATGAATTTAACCTCCTATTGTACCAGGATCATAAGCAATAAAGAAAAAAGAAAGGATAAAAGCAATCGTACTCTAAGGTTGGCGTTTCTCACTGTCGTAAATCGGAAGCAAATTACATAATTACGTGCACAATTGCATCCTTTAATCAGAAAATAAATCAGTTGCAATTATGGTTTTGATCAATTATCAATTCTCGAGTAATCTCAATTATTTGGAATATAAAAGATAGCAGGATATTAAGAATCGGTACATATAAATACTCATGCATCGATTCTCACAACGTATCTTGTATGTACTCTTAAAAAGTGCTTCTGCGCGAAAAGGGCCTTATCTATATTTATATTAAAATTTCAATTTTACAAAAATTTGTTATTATCAGCCGCTTAAAAACACTTTACGAAATAACCAGGATATAAAAAGTGCGTTTCGATAGCCGCCGGGCCGCCGATGCCGATAAGCGTCAAGGAAAGATATCTGTTCTTAATTTTTAATTAACTCGGGAGCGCTTTCGCTCAGGCCGACTTTTACACCCTCGTAAAAAGACACAACCAGCTCCCTAATTACAATGACGCTCGTACGCCCTCGGAATAAAGTAATCATCGGAACCCGCCTCGCGGTTTACGGGAACGCTTATGCTCTCGACGCGGCAGGTGCGATGTTTTTAAAAACGTGCCCGGGGAATTCCGGGATAGGATAATTACAATATCTAAATTATTTCGTATACCGTTCGTGTCTTGAGATTTTCACCGGGAAGGAGGATGCTGGGCTTAACAGTAAATGATGCTGCGGGTAAACAAAATAGTGGGTAGAATATTAAGCGTGTGTGATGTTGTTGATGCCAAGTATTGGTGGGTCTACTTGAGACTTGCTAATTTTTTTTAAACATGTATGTTATTAGAAAGATTTCAAAGCATCATCTTCTTTCTGAATTTAAAAAAGCAATTATCTTTTTAGTATCTCTTATAATTGAACTTTTTGGAACAAGTCGGCAATAGAATAAGGTAATCATTTATATAACTTATTTACCTACCAAGGTGATCGCACCAGTAGTTGTCGGTGTGCTTGCATAGCACACTGTATACAGTACTGTCGGTATGTCGATATTGGTACACTGTACTCATTTGAATGAATTGCATCCTGGCCACCAGAGGTCGACACAAGATAAACAACCTGGCTTCCAGCATGCATGTGTGCAGCAACACACGCCTATACAGGCTCGGTTCTTTAAATAAGTGTTGCTAATAAAAATTATCGTCATTTACCTATGTAAGCTCCTTTTTTATCTACAATATTTTTTATGAACACAATTATTTCTGGTATATAATTAGTAAGTTTAAAAGTTATGAAAGGCCTTTTACATTTAAATAATCCATGTCTGAGAAAAATTCATTCTCATGTGTTGTAGATATTTTCAAAATTTTTTTCAAATATATTTCATGCTAATGTAAAAAAATATACATATCTTGTAAAGGTGCTGAACAGTGAGAAAGCATTATGCATTTTATCTTCTTTAATTATTAAATTTACTTATTATTGTACAAAAATAGATTATAAATAAATATGGAGATGAAACAAAAAGTTTATTGTTAAGAATTGAAAAACGATAAGAGTTCAACAAATAAAATAATTATCTTTCTTTAAAAAAAAATTTTTAAAATTGAATTTTCAAGACATTTTTACATATAGATTCAAAAATATAATTGATAGTTTGATGACTAAAGTCATTATTACGAATAATTAACGAATTGTAATTTTTTCGCCAAACGCATCATTACAGCAAAATTTCTAGAATATTATGAAAAATAATTAGCTTAAAATTAATATACAATTGTATTATGATTATTTAATGCACGATTTACGTGACATACAACAGGAAGTATGAGTTAAATTAAATGTTCCCGTTCGGAAATTGTGTTTTTAAATATTTTTATTTTTGTTAACAATGTAATTTCTGTATAACAGAATACTTAAAAAATTTGTATTACAAATCTATAATACAAAATACATTTTTTAAAAACAAAACATGAAGTAATCAAATATGTACAATTGAACTAAATTTCCTTAGAATTAAAATATCAATTATATATTATTGTATTAATTTTTATTTGATTGATCACAAATAAAATTCAGGAGATCTATTTGAGTTAAAATTCCAATAAGAGCACCATTATTATGTTCGTCCAACACAACTGCATACTTATCTTTTTGCAACATCCTAGACAGTCTTCCAAGAGTTGTGGCTGTGGCAACTTTTCTGTATTGCTTTATTAAATCTTTTTCTGCAGGATCTGTGTTTTTCACTTTTCCAGCAATTAAACTACTAAGTAATTTTTCTAGGGTTATAAAACCTTTAATATTTCCTTCATCATCTGCCATTGGCATCTGATGAAAGCTTCCTTTTTGAAGAATTTTTACTGCTTCTTCGCAAGTAGAATGATTAGGTAGTATAACTGGTTTTTTGAAAGCAATTTTTGATACTGGCAAATTCCACCACCATTCATTACTTTCTACTGGTTTTGGTGGCTCCTAAAATATATTTCAAAGTAATTGTTTAAAATAAATTTATAATTGCCACTTGCATCAAGTTTAAAACAATGCTTACCGAGAAGTTTCTAGATTCCATCCATAAATCGGAAACAAATTTAGTCATGTAATTTCTAATTCCATCGGGTAAAAGCACTACAACGCGCTTATCTTCGGGCAATTCTTTGACAATTTGTATTGCAGCTGCTAAAGCAGCACCACTACTTCCTCCACATAGTAGACCTTCTTCTTTTATAAGTCTTCTAGCTAACTGAAAAGATTCTGAATCTTTAGACTTGATCCACATATCCACAACGTTGCGGTCCAAAACAGTTGGAACAAAGTCATACCTAAAACAGTTATTCTTTAGTTTTGTATTAAATTCAGCAATTGTTAAAAGTTTAAACATTTTTTAAATGTAAATACCCTATGCCTTCAACATCATAGAATTGTACTACAGAATCATTCAATTCCGCCGGTTCTGCAAGTAAACTTCCCTCCGGATCTACTGCAACAATTTTTACATCAGGAGACAGTTCTTTTAGCTTACGACCAATTCCACTAATAGTTCCTCCTGTGCCTGCACCAGCAACCACGTAATCAACTTTTCCTTCACACTGTTCCCATATTTCCATTGCTGTTTGATCGTAGTGAGCTAAAGGATTTCCAGAATTTGTGTACTAAAAAATTAAAAAATTTTAATATTATTTTTTGTTAGTGTGAAATGTTCTATAACTGTTTTTTTTTTTTTTTAATATTTACTTGATCCAAAATGACACTATCTGGAATTTGTTTTTGTAATCTCTGTGATGTAGCTATGTGTCCTTCAGGACTATTCCAAGCTGCTTCTGTGGGAGTACGAACAATTTCAGCTCCTAAAGCTTGCAGTGTGTAAACTTTTTCGTTGGACATTTTTTCAGGCATAACAATAATGCACTTGTAACCCTTAACTGCAGCTGCCATTGCTAATCCAATACCAGTGTTTCCACTTGTTGGCTCAATAATTGTACAACCAGGCTTTAAAATACCTTTTACTGAAAAGAATTTGCAATCATAATAAGAAGCCTAATTCTAAAATGTTTAAAAAACTATTTAAAAACAAAAAGCTTTTAATTTTAATTTAAAAAAGTATCCTCTCTTTCTTACCTAAAGAAAACATTCTATATGTAAGATAAAGTGACGTACAGTGATTCTAATTCTAACAAGAGGGTACTGATGAACACATTATGGATAATTCTATAAAGGAAACATATATATATGTATAGGTAACGTTATTTAATCGCGATTACAACGTTGTCCAACGTTTCTTTTATCTCTTGCTAACGCGTAATCAGCTCACGCGGCTCGGCCTTTTAAAACAACGGCGCTTAAATTAATGTATACTTATTGCAAATGTCAAATTATTCATAATGAATGAAATTACCCTATGTAGTATAAAGAACTTATAAGAACTGATAAAATGGGGTAATTCCGGGAGCAAATACACACATTAAAACCCTTTAAACGGACCCAATTTTATCGGTTTTTATAAGACACTTTCAACAGGGTAGATTAAATTGCATTTAGAGTACTGTTATCTTGTTAATTGCAAAACTTTCCTATTTATTTCGTACTGCAAAATTTCAGCAGCACTGCAAATTGTTTTCACAAAAAAAAAAAAAAAAAAAAAAAAAAGATGTAAGAGCGGTTTATATAGTAAATAAAAGTTTAAAGAGCCTACAGAACAAACTAAAAACTTACTCGCTGCGATCCGTATGCGGAGAGTTGGTGTCGTTGGGTTTCCACGTGCAGCGGCTTGGAAGGTCTGGTCTAATTAATTCTGACTCCATTTTTCTTCGAAGAAATATTTAAGATTTGTAAAATGAGTTATATATTGAGAATTTTGAGATGTTCAAAAATCGTTCGGTGGCGGTCTGATTGCACAATGAGCAATTACACGGAGGAAAGTTGGTACGTCGTAAAAGAATCTGCAAGCAGAAAAGTCGTTAGTATAGATCGAGCGTCCAATACATTGAAAGTGAAGCGAAGTACAGAGAGACGCAAATTGAATGTTATAATTTAAAATGTAATTGTTATTACCTAATTCTATATTGTTAACGCGAATTAGCCTAGACTACCATAACGACAGAATTAATTGAACTCTTAAAGACTTTTGCGCCACGTGCTATTCGATTCGGCGACGTAGCGCTCACTAACAGACAGCTTTGGGCTGCGCGTGTGACTGGGCACGCACACGGACGCGTGCGGAGAGAAAATACGTGCGCGTCGCGTCGGTCACGCACGTATAGGCACGCCGAGAAAAAGACGAGGCGGCCGACTAAGGGCACGGGGCACGTACACTAGACGCGCACAGAACAGACGGGGAAATTTTGGTTCAAATCGACTTTTTTTTAGATCCAAAAATTTATCCATATTATTAACAATAAACTCCATTGTACGTCCTCGACCTGACAGGTGGTCGAAATATCGACCACCCCCGTTTTCTTAAGGTTAATCACTCCAGTGTGATAGTTATTCACTAACGAAATGATTCAAAAAAATTTTTTTTTCCTTTATAGAAAATGATTCAAATAAAGTACGGCGTGCGCGTGACACTGTCGAAGCCCGGTACCGCGCGCGAGGATTGGAAGAGATAAATAAAATTTAGGGGTTATTGCACGCACGGAGAGACTGGCGCACTGTTTTTCGCAGGATCCATCAGCATGAAAACGCATTTATATTTTACAATTAAATGCACGGACATATATATTATGAATGAATAAAGATAATTTAGTGCTTACCCTAAGTTTCGAAAAATCTTAAATTCCGATGATGCTGCTCCGAATTTGCGAGCTGTGAAGCAAAAGGGTACCTAATGGGTGTTTTTTTTTTCTTTGGATTTATTTAAGATTTTTATTTTAGTTCAGATTCACTGAGTAAACGAAAACAGTTCGAAGACGTCGACCGGCACGTCTATCTTCGAGACCTTTAAGACAGAGAGTGCGTCTGAAGTGCTGCAGTCAAATCTGCTTCCCCCGCTTTCTCTCTCTCTCTCTCTCTCTTTCTCTCTTTCTCTCTCTCTCTCTCTCTCGCTCTTCCAGATGGAGATGATCAGACAACGAAGTCTAATCTAAGCACCTGAGACAGGGAACATTATGCTGCCTCAGCATTTTCCGCATTCCTGCACATTCACGTGCGGGGTGTAAAGAGATAGTTTCCTGGCCTTGAGACTTCTGCCTCACTTCGGCTTTTTTTTAAAATAATGTTAATTTATTATTTCGCATCCTTATTCTGTTTATATTACTATTAAACTGTGAATATTCGTGATGAATACGCAAAATACAAAAATACTTTCGTAAAACTAATTTAATAATTTGGTATCTGTGAGCAAATAAAATACATTGATCTAGCATTATGGTTATCGTTTTTAAGGATGGGGTACAGTAAAAAATCACTAAAAAATCATTTTTTTTTTATTTCAACAATGTGTTGTAGAAGTATCAAAGAATGTGAGCGAGAAAACATTTATTGGTCAAAATAAAAAAATTGTAATGCTTATTTTTTAAATAATAGAATATAAAACAAATTTTTAATGAAATTTCATAAAAACAAATAACGTTTTATTTTTTGGTTTTTCTGCTTCATAATACGAAATGTACTATGAAATACGAAGTGTGACGTCTATGACGCATAAGCCGCCGCCAAAATTTGACGGTCAGTCAGTGAGAAAGTCATGTGTAGAAATCTACCGTCCAGATGGTGCCAGCTGTCAAGGTTCTCCGATGGTTCTAATCACGGTTCTAATGCTTCCTCTTACATGCACTTGATGCATTGAATTTTGACGGCTTCGCAGTGAGGGAAGAAGAAACACGCATTCTTTATATTTGCCCTTTCGCGCCAAAAGTACTTTTTTACAAGCCTTGTCTAATTAGAGTAAAATGTTAAAACTGCATGCTAATTCTGCCATCTACTGCGAGTGCAAATGTGCACTTGTTCGCGGCTGAAAATCAATAACAAGGACCTTGGAGCGTGAGTGATGGCTTTTTATTTTTACTTGTTAACTTGTTAAAACTTTGTTCCTTTAAACAATAAATTTGGTTTATTAATTAACGCCTATGTAGTATAAACACAGTATTTTGAGAATATTAGCTTAAATTTTGCTTTGGAGAAATAATCGTAGTATTAATTTGTAGTTTTAGGTTAGTTAAGTGTTTGTAAAGTTAAATTTAACTTTTATTGAAATTGAAAAGTCAACTTGCTTTTATAATCTATTACTACTAGATTTGTAGATATTGCCAATTCGAGTTTTGAATGTAAATCTTAATGTTTGATTTTACCAAAGCAGAATAAAATTTGTGTAAGTCATAGTTTAAAAAAAATAATTGAAATACTTTGCTTTCTATTTAAAACTATACATTTTTATATTAATAGCATGTGCAGTAATTTCTAATAATTACATTCTATTTTCCAGTTTAAGTTATCAGTTTGAAAAGCATAATGATACACTACAGGCCATTTTTACATCAACAACAAATGCTAATGGATCCACACTCTTATTATCAGTATAACGACATGCAAATGTTCTACTCATCGAGTGAGCATCAAGAAGAAGAAAATGATCATACTGGAGATGAAATGCCTTCTGAAACATCGGGTGATCAGAGTCCCCATGCAGATATGTTTCGCCTAGCTTTTGCAGCCTCTCAGTGGTCAAAATTGGTTTTAAATGCAGAAGGTCTATTTAACAAATTAATGTCAAACAATGTACTGCCAGTTCATGAACAAAGAATGTTAAAAAGTCAAATTGAACAGTGGCTCTGTATGAAACAAGAATATGAAGAATGTATTTGTGCTGATGACTCAGGTAGTTTGCAAGGCTATACTGAAAATACCAGAAGATCTCTTGAAAGAATTGAAGAAGTAACAGAAACAGATGAAAAGACTGATGAATCTAGCAACTGGATGAAAATGCAATCAAGGAAAAAGAGTTGTTCTGGTTCAGAGAGTGAGGTGATTGATGATGATGATGATGATCAAAGTGATACAGAATCTGAAAATCCAGATTTTCTTGATAAATTAGATGAATATATGAAGAAGTTCAAGATTGAAACTGACCATCTAATAGATTCAAAGAAAAATGATTCTTCAAAATTAAAAAATATTTCACCAGTGCCAAAGCCAGTTGTTAATAACAATTTTGTGCCAATAGTCAAACCAGTACCTATTAGAAATCCATCTTCTAGAAGAATGTCGATTTTACCTTACTCTGAAATGAGTAATGAATTAGCAGAATTTCAAAAACAAAACATTAATATTAATCTACTTCAAAAAGAAAATGATGGAAGGGCAAGTCCACTGCAGTATACTAATTTTGATGAGAAAAACGGTAATCAAGAAAATCCATCAAAAAGTTTTGAAGAAGAATCTGACAAAGCTGTTATTAAAGCAAATGATCTAAGTTTTGAAACAAAAGCAGTAGATCCAGAACATGTTAGTATGCTTAAATCATTAATAATTAATAATGATGAAAAGGTTTCAGAAATCAAGAAAATTCAGTTTGATTTAGACTTAGTTTATAAACAAGTTGAAGAATTACAAAATACAATTAAAGTTAAGGAACAGTTTATCGAAGACATGCTTCAGAACTGTGATGCTAGAAATAGTGCTAAGCAAAAATTTCAGAAAAAGAGAAGTAAATTTGAAGAGAAATATCGTGATATTGAAAAAGTACTTAATTATAAAAAACTGCACAGAGACATGGCAGATGATGAATATACTTACAGAGAAGAAATTGAAAAGTATGAAAAGTTATTAATGTATTATGAAAAAAAACTAAAAGATACAAAAATAATCAAGCAAGTTGCAGGAAATTCTACAAAGACAGTGGCTTATTTAAAAAATTCATTAAGTGCATCCAGAAAACAAATGGAGACATTACAACAACATCTTAAAGATGTAGAAGAACGTAAAAAGTCGTTAGAAGATGAACTTAATTCAAATAATAAAAAAATTAAAGAATTTGAAGATAAATACAGTTTAACAGCATCTAAATTAAAAGAAATATCTGATAATGATAATTTAAGAAGCAGAAATAAACTTAAAATAAAGGGTGACAGCAAAGATAAGAGTTTAACTGATGAGAATGAAAGAATTTCTCGTTTGGACTATATATTAAAAGAAAAATTGGAACTTGAAAGAATAGATAATACTGATGAATCAGAAATGCTCAGGCAAGAAATACGAAATTTAAGACATATAAGGGATCGATTAATTGATATGAAATGTAAATATACAAATGACAGAATTCCAGCCGCAGGCGAACGACAGAGGCAATTACTACTTATAAGTGAATATATTGAAACAATTGATGCAATGGTAGAGCAGAAAAATGTTATGATCTGTGGTAGAGAAAAAGAAAGTAGATCTAGCAGGCATGATGATCAAACACCAATATTGAGTCGACTAGAAAAGTTATCTCATGAAGAATTAATAACTCTATTTTACAAATATTTTCATAAAGTTATAGATTTGAAAGACAGTTCAAAAAATCTTGAAATTCAGAATGCTACCTTAGAAGATACTCTTAAAAAACAGGAAATAGAAAATGATACAAGAATGATTATGCTTCAAAAGTCTTACGAACGACAGATAAGTCTGTTACTGAACTACTATGCAGAGGAAACCAGCAGTTCAAGCTATGATAATAAGTTAGACAGACATCATGACTTTGATCGATTAGTAAAGGAGAATCAGGCCTTAAGAAGGAGATTAGCTCACTTTGACTCTCTTTTGAAAGCTTCTGGAAAAGCTCAGGCAGTTAGAACTAATTCTGTGAAACCTGCTAAGCAAGTACTGAAACCAGAATTAATGCAATTGGCCTTACCAAAACCACCGAAAACTACGAAAGTTACACGCCAAGGAAATAAGCTAATTTTTCAGAGAAGTGAAAAAAATGAATAAACTATAGAATTTGAAAAATTCTACTAATAATTACGTGTATATGAACTTTTGCTTTAAGAGTTTTTTTTATAAATATTTAGTGCCAAATTATGCAATATATTTAGAACAAGTTACATATAAGCGATTGAATCAACTGTTATACTCACGATATACTAATTGTTTTAATTCTTTTATCATTTGTACATAATTGTGATTAACAGTATTAAGAATTTTTTTTAAATCTCTTAAATAATTTTTTGTACAATTGTATATTTTTTTAGTATATGTTAAAAAGAGTTTTTGCAGAAAATATTCTCATTTTAATTTCAGTAGGTTTCAAGACTGATTTTAGTTTCCTATATAACTTTGTTTTTGATTCTCATAAATAAGTACTAAATTTACCTTAATGTATTCAATCATAATGTTCACTTCATCTACTGAAATAATTATTATTTAAATATTTATTGGCAAATACTCTTTTAGTACGTAAATTGTTAATTAGAAATAATAGTAGCAAAATATCAAATTTATTTGATGATTAGAAGTTTAATTGTAATTTTATAACTAGACCTAAATCATGTTATTTTTTTGTTAAATAAACGAAAGTGCTAAATTTTTTTTAAAATTTAGTTAATAAATATTTTTAAACAAAATTCTCTTGTGTTTCAATTCAATATCCTAATTACTTCTGTGAAAAAATTTTCCGAGGCCTTAATATAATACATTAAAAATGGGAATAATTACAGCAATTTAACAAAATAATTTAGATAACACACTTTTTCTCCTTTTTACCCATTTTGAATAATTGTACTTCTTAATTCGCTTATTTATAAATAAATGAATAAATAAACAAATAAATAAAAATAATTAAGTGACAGTAACAAGATTCAAGTAACTGTCAAGTCATTAACGAATTCTTGTCGGTTTGTTTGCAGTGAACGAGAAGAGTCAACATACCAAAATTAAATAATATTCATGTACAAAAGTTAATTACTATATAGTCTTCATAAAAAAGTGAACTCTTTAAAAACATATAAAAGTATCTATCTCTCTTAAAGTCGTCATTGTTTAATACTCTTTCAAATTATCGCCGGGCAAGAAAGTTAACTGCGGTCCCTCCAATTAAAAGCAATTGCCCCTGCAAATGTCATTACCCGTGCACGTACGCACGTACACTGAGACGGGCGGCGACGAGCCCAGGGGGTCGCCGCGGCTCGTCCGCCGTATATAAAGCACATCACGGCTTCTGCCCGAAGAAACCTTCTAAAATCGCGCCTTGAAGATTCTGCGTGGCATATCCGCGAATCCGAAAAAGCACGCCTGCGCTCGACGGTCGCTGCGCGGCTCATTCCCAAGGACCATTTCGACAGAGAATAAGTGCCCCCGAGCGTTAATGTCGCCGAGATTAAGACTCTTGGGCTCCTCGTTCGAAGCAAGAATTATGCTCTCCTACGCGATTTCAGTCTTATGCGGGCGCTAACTGACGCTCCCATTTGCAGTCGGTTGTGTATTGTCGCGCGAAGATGTAGAATAAAGCGGGGTGAGTTTGTGATAATCAGGCCATCGGTGTGTATGTGTGCTGGATTTTAAAAGCGTAAGTTCTCTTCGTTTTCTTTAGTACATATATAAGTGACGCTGTTTGCTAGATTTTGGTAAATCATTTTTATGTAATTTTTGGAATCAGCCGCTTAATTGAATTGTAGGAAGCGCCAATTGAAGACAATTTTAGCTTTTTATTCCTTTGTTTTTTTAAAGAGACAATAAATTATTTAGTAAATTAAGTATAATATCATTTTGCCTTTTTTGATTAAAAAACTTTTCCTTAACTGTTTTATTAAGCGGTAGTAATAATATAAGCACTAGAACATTGCCAAAACTTCTGAAAATAATGTAAATTTTTAATTTAAAAAAGTCAGAATATTAATATTAGTTTTATAGATTTTCTTCGAAAATACGGTTTATTTTAAAATTGGCTTTTTAACTTTATGTTAGTTCCGCACAAACTTTTTCCATTTTGTTTCAAAAGTTTATTAAAGTATAAATTGTGCACCCCTTTGATTAAATTTATGTAAACTCAAAATAAAGGACGATTCGCAAGTTCCTTGACGTCGCCAGCTGTTCACTTATTTCGAGGTCACAGTAAAATCTTATTCGAACTTTCAAAGGTTCTATTAATCCTATTGAAAAAAACCAACCTGGGAATCATACGGGACCCATATGGATCCCTTATCGGCCCCATGAATATTGTGGAAAAAAATGTTTTTCCTCAAATTTTCAGTTTTGTCATAAAAAAAACGCACGCGTTGAATCAAGCCTTGTACACGTCGTACAAAAAAATATTGTTCGATACACGAGCGAGAAGGTGTTTAGCCTCGTGTTACCTGTTCACCCTCGCATCGCTCGGGCGAAAACGGCCATACGAAGATGAAATCACTTTCTTGCACTTGTATCGAAAACTACTATTATGATATTTTTGATTTTCTTGCTTTTTATGACAAAACTGAAAAATTAGGGAGAACAATTCTTTTCACAATATTCCTGAGACCGATATGGGACCCATATGGGACCTATCTGGGACCCATTTGGATCCCATGTGGGTTCTATATGGTTCCCAGGTGTGTTTTTTCAATAGGGAACTCACGTGTAAAATAAATCATATAACAAAAATTTACATTTTTCTTTAAAAACAGAAATTGAAAACTGTTTTAATTTAATTATTAAAAATTATTTTAATTTGGTTTTTATCTTACGATTGAATTGACAGGATCTTTGGAAGTTCAAATAAGGTTTGTAGCGTGGTGTTAACCTAATTATTTCGGCACAAGAAAAAGCATAAAATCCATCTTGTCTAAAGCTAGGTCTCAGATTACTAATCCCACCGTATTATGCTGTCAACACTGCTGTCTGCAACTCACTATATGCACGTGTTTTTGTATATCTTTTATATAAAAAGTATTGCGTTGTGTATATATATTAACCTCTTCTGACCTGCACTAAGAATGCACAAATAACAACATTTTTTTTCATGGATCTATTATTCATATTTGTCCTAAAAACATATATCATTTAGTGTACATAATATATTATATTATCTTATGTAAATGCGTGTCCATATATCTGGACATTAGTACTTTTTAGAATGAAAAGTTCGAAAAAAAATGTGAGTAAAACTGTAAAACATTTTGCAATTAATAACGATCGGGCGCGCAGGACAAGATTTGCTTACATTACAATTTTATAATATGGCATTTTTCAACCTTTGTTTTAGCACTTTTTATTTATAATAAATACGTACTCGACAGATTTTGCTTTTTCCGATTTTAATTATAAGAGGCAAAAATTAATTTTTAATTAAAGATTGCTCTTCGTAGTATTTCATTCAGAGAATTTAATGCTGCCCGGCGGTTTCATAATAAAAACTTGGGGCACATCACAATTGTGAATTCAATATCTGTCCATATATGTGGACATCGGTCAGAATAGGTTAATCGCTCTGTAATCGTAATCTGTAATTGATTCAGTCTTAATTCTGGTTAATAATATTAATCAGATTGCTATTCTGATTTTGGAAATGTAGAACAAAAAGTAATGTTTAATTTTACTTTAGTTCACAAAGTATTTCTGAAGCTTAGTTTTACTAAAATGACTTGCAATACATTTTTGTTTACATATTTTAGTTCGAGATATAATTTTTTATTACACTAAATTTTTTTAGCTCTTCAAAAATTAACTTTTAAATGACCTTTCGTAAAAATTGAATAAAGATATTCTCAAAAAATAAACTAAAAATTGAGTATTGAAAGGATGTCAAACCGCTCACTTTTAAATGACTTTCGCAAAAATAGAATGAAAATAATCTCAAAAAATGAACTGAAAGTTTATTAAAGGAGTGTCAAACCTGATTTTTACCGACCGAGCGCCGTGAAACAGAATATGATCATTTGTAAAAACAAACAAGAGTTCAATAATTTGCTTTACTGGTTACAAAAAAGCCTGTGCAAAGTTTCAAAGATAGTTAAAACAAAACAAAAACCTCGAAAAAAAAGCAGACAAAAAGGGAAGGAATAAATTTTCTTGGCGAATCATTGAAAATTTCCCTTTCACAAGCGACATTCTGCGCAACGGAGCTCTCCGTCGTTCGTAGCATTCCGCCGATCGAAGCCCAAGCTCGCGCACTGCACATCGATTCGGTTTTTTCAATCGCCGCAAGTACCCGGGGTCTCTCTCCCCGCATCGGGCCTCGGTTTAATAGCCGGCGGCCAGCGCCGAACGGATGTAGGGTGCTGTTGGCTGTTCATTTTCAATAAGGCGGACAGGCCTCTCCTCCCCCCTCCTCCTCCGCCGCCGCCTCCGCCTCCGTCGACGCCAAAGCGGGGGAGAGAAAAACTCAGATCCGGGCCACCTTTTTTTTTCGCGCTCAATGGTGCAGAAGTACTCGCGGCCGACGTACAACTCGTTACAACGACGTGGGCCAACTGACGTAATACAATAAACGCGGATTCATTTTCTGGACGGACCGGAGAGCGGTCAGTTTGCGCGACGGAATCGCGGGCTCCGTCCGCCGGGCGGAACTGCAGGAGACATCGCACTTGGACTGGCTGTGTACTGTAGGGTAAAGCTTGCACTTGTTTTCTTCTTATCGTCGGGGACTGTTTTTAGTTTTTGGATTTAGTTTTGCGCGTCGAGTTGCTGGAGTCGATTGAAGGAATCGTTTGGGAAGGAAGTAGGATTGATTGAAAAAACGGTATGATGAGTATTTTGCGGTGATTGTAGAAATCGAATCGAAATTTAGTCAAGAGTTGTAAATTTTACGTTATCGGTTATCAAATGCGATGAGGTGTAATTGGTTTTAGGTGTGAAAAAAAGCTTTCGAAAAATTTTGTGAGTACATTTTTTTTTTTAAATTGACAAATGTGAATAAAATTAATCTGAAATAAAGGAGTTCTTCGAAAAGTATTTAAATTTAGTTCCCTGGAAGTATGATTATGTCTATAAAATATATACTTTTTAATATTTACTTTTAATTTTTAATTTCGCACGCTGTTTCAATTTCAAAAAAACATAAATTCTTTAAATTTAAGAAATTGGTCTCAGAATCTGTGAATAAAAGAATTTTCCAAATTATTTATGTGAAAGAAATGAACATAAAAACTAATTTTCAACATTCTACTTTATTTTATCTATTGAATACATAAATTTTATAATTTTAAGAAGTTATATTTGAAAACGATAATTAAATATATTTCCTACACTGAAAATAATGTCAAAAGATAAAATTTATGAAAAATATAACAAAAATTGTCAACGTAGAAACAGCAGGATATTTTCGCTTTCTAACAAAAACTTTTATTTTATAAAGTACACTTTTTGGCTTTAAATTTTACCGTGCAGAATAGCAAATTTTATTAAAAATTTTACGGCGTAGAATAGGAAATTTTATTTGCTTATTACAACAAACTTTAGTGTACACATAATAATTTTTATAGAAAACATAAGAAATTTTATTTCAAAAAAATTTAATTCATTAAAACAGAAAAGTATTTAGGTAAAATTTTTTTGGTTACAGCTGCTTCTCTTGGTTTAACTCCAGCTCAATCATATATCTTAATGCAGCTTGCTACCATTCAATACACTATTCCTTGCCCTCCCTGTTTTATAAATTAACCTAATCTAACTAGAAACTATTACACTACCATTCCGCTCGCTTATTTCCGTCGCGCGCATATTTCGCTTATCAGAACCGTGCAAGGATTGTTCTTGTAAAAGTAAGCATTCATTGTTCTCGCATTGCGAATCGAAAAAAAACACGATACCCATGCGGCTGTACGTAGAAGTCGCGGTATATAACATCGGAGCAGCAAGTTCGAAAAAAGACAAACGAATTAATCGATCGCTGAATTCGTATAAGCACGTGTGTTTGCAATTGTTCGCGCGGCTGTAGCGAGTTGCTCTCGGACTTGCTCGCACTTACAAGATTGACCATAAGGTATAATAAATTTTGCTACTGAATTAATATAGTAAACATTTTTGAATATTTAGTTAAATTTAGTTTGAATTTTATTGCAATTCTATAATTGTTGATTTTAACTACGTTATGTGGTAGTTTTTATTTATATGCAGTGGTAATTGTACGTCAGGATATTAGTAGTAAAAATTATTATGTGCATCAGAATTATTAAGGTAGTAATAAAATTTCTCACAAATCGAGTAGGTTCCGTGATTATTATAATAATATTGTAATTTTTATTAAATATATGTGAGAATTATTTTGACATTTTTCTCAGTGTAACAAGTTAAAAGAAAGTGTTTTAAATGAATATATTTATAATAAAGGTAAAAAGTATGAGGAAAAAATGCTCAGTGAAAATATTTATATTCAATGAGTAAGAATATTTAATATCTTGTTCAAATTTACATAATAATTCACGATTTGTCACTATACCTATTATATACAATGCAACGAATTTTAAAATAAATTAAAAGTAGCTTTTATCATTATTTTCTTATGATTAAATTATTTGTGTCAGTTAACTTTATAAATCATTATGTATCAATCAACAGACGTTTCCTTTACTAAACTTTAAAGTTCAAGAACTATTTTAAAAGGCAGTTTAAACTTATTTTGGCATCGGACTGAATTTATTTTGTAAAATCTAAATCAAAATAAAACTGAAATTCCCAATTGACTTCAATTTTTAATAAATAATGACCTCCCAATGACTTCCGTTTAACCGAATATTGGGTTCGGAAGTGACCCTGCAAAATCACTAAACCAACTCAGCCTCTAACGTAAACAATTAACTTTATAACGCGAAAAGGAAATTCAAATGAAGATATATTAACCATGTTGTTACAAGGCAATGGTTTCATGGTCGTCGGTTAAAAAGTTTTAAGTGGTACTATGTGCTCCCAATGACTTGCACCGAGTGAACGAATATTTAAGGTCGCTAACGCACTTTGATCTCCGCTTAGGAGAGAACAGCGGGGAAATCGGACAAAAAAAAAAAAATACCAAAAAATGCTGCCAGACGAGGTGACGGGCGAGCCTCAGTCGTGTTACGGCGAAATCGACGCGAGCATCTCCAAGACGAAGAACGGCGAGTATCCGAGGAGCAACGGCATCGTCCAGGAGAGCAACGGCGTCGCGCCGAAGGAGAGCAACGGGATCGCGAGGGAGAGCAACGGAAACGGCCCGTCGAGCAGGGAGGAGAAGAAGAGCAGAGGCTGGTTCGAGGAGCAGAAATTGATTTGGCATAATGCCATCGCCATCTCGATCTTTCACGCCATCGCGCTCTACGGCTTCTTGACTTTCCCCTACTTTCAAAAGCCAATCCCCGTCTTGTTCGGCAAGTGGAATATTTTTTATTTAATAAATTTTTAACAAATTTTTGTGAGTTATACGCCGTTTATTTTTGCAATGTAATTCTTGACAGTACTTAACGCAACTCACATTTCTGTATACTCTGAAATTTTGGCTCACCGTTAAATTATGGAGCAAGAAGAAAGCTTTTAAAACGATAAACTTTTCTCTTAAATTTATAGGTTATGCGACCGCAGTTTTCTCTTCGTTCGGGGTAGGAGCTGGTGTTCATCGACTTTGGACTCATCGTTCGTACAAAGCAAAAACACCACTTAGAATACTTCTTATGATCTGCTACTGCTCAGCTGGAATGGTAAGTTCGCGTTATATCTTTTTAATTCTTTTATTTATTGGAATGAATTTCCGTTTTGGCAATCTAAAAGAGGATAAATGTACCTTGGGCGAAAGAAATACTTGAAAATGTGTAACTTCATCGATTATTAGAAGCTGTTTCAGAGTGATCTAAAAATACGAGGAAATTTCTAAAAATTTCTGAAAACTGGAAAAAGGTTTTGTGCTTTTGAAATACTCACAAATATTGCGGCAAACTCTTTCGCATTCATTAAAAGTACTGAATCCTCGATTGTATGCTAAGTGAACGGTATAGTATTCCAGACATCTATCGACATTTTCACTGTACCTCCAATACAGATTTTTTACCGGTGCGTCTTCTCGTTTTTCTCTTCCGTAATATACGTAGCAGCGAGGATCGGTGGGTCTAAAGTATCGACCCTTACTCATTAAAAGTCCTGCATTTTTTGTTTTACAATTATAATAAAATGGTTATTAAATGTTATTTCAGTCAAATAAAAGTGTGATTATTACCTGCTTCATTTTCATGAAACGTGCTGAAAATGATACTTAATAAAAGTAAAGCCATCATTGTCCCTCTCATTTTGATGATGACTTCAACGATACTCGAGGTTTAATTTGAGTATTGAATATTGTTGGGCAGATAATTTTTCATTTCTATTTATACGGAAAGTGGAGTGAGATTAGATTTTTGACGGTAGAACGAGATGTTATTTTTGAATTGCAATGTATCACTTGTATTTGGCCAAATGCTTGCTTTAAATACTAATCAGATGATACGGGAAATTTTTTGAAGAAAAATATGTAGAAAATTAATATTAGCATTTTTTAATTGTAGAACAATACGAGACGCATTAATTCGAAAGAAAGCTAATTGTTTCAGATCAGACACGCTATTGGTAATTGTAAAAATTAGAGAATACTGATAAGGTACGAAGAATTCTTCTATAAAGATAACATTGATTTTACGTAATTATTTGCATACTCGATCGAGTGAGATAATGAAATACATTTACTTCGTGCACTAAACGGTCTAAATATTGTAAGATTAAAAATTTTAAGATTTCTGTTAACAATAGAAATAACTATAATGTTTAAAAAAACCAATTAGAACTGAAGCTTTGTTTAGCGAAATTACAGGTGTCCAGAATTGGGTGAGTAATTATAAAGTTTCGGCTTAAGGCTTAGTTCTGTCGCGCAGCTCGTATTTCGGAGGAAAAGACAATTACACCAAGAAAATGAATGCACCACCGGAACGAGTTTTCCTCAATTCGTATACGGAACTCTAAGAATGTTAAAATTTTGCATTAATATATAGACTAAATTGACAGTTAAATAATAACTGATATAAATACCCGGGAGGGAGATGCGAAGTTAAGTAACAAATAAAAAAAAATGTTTTAAAATAATAAATAATGGAAATATTTGTCATAGAAGTTGAAAACAACGCAATGTATGTTATTCTTTATTTGAAAATGAATTTATAAAATAATCTTTGTTCCTCGTAAAATTTGTTATTGACCTTTTTTATGAAAACCTCCAGTTTTTATAAACTTTGTGATAAAAAAACATCACGTTCTAAAACAGGTCTAGAGTATTAAATATGAATTTGGGCAAACTTGAGCTAAAACAAGGCTTTCGATGCAAACCGGATGTCTGTTTACTATACAGAGCTTGTAAAGATAAGTGTTTACTTGCCCGATGGAGCAAGCTGATTTATTAATGAAGTTACTCGGATAATCTTGCTTCACTTGAATAACTGCATAAAGTTGCGAACATTTGCTAAAATTAATTATTGAATGTCGATGCTGGCAAGTGGCAGCTTGAATTAATTAACTGTCCATTACCGTCGCGGCGCAGTCATCTTCGTATAAAGATAATAAAAATTAAAGTAATACATTCTTTATTTATCAATTATACATTCTTTAAATTTGAATCACACCAAATAAAAGAGTTTCATTTAAATAAATTATTTTCAAAATAAATTACCGTAAACTAATTCTCGAGGCTGCAGATCGCGACGCTCTTGAGTGTCACTTAAAAGCACATAAATTACCTTTAAACGCACAATTGTATTGCTATTATTTAAATAAATCTATTTGAATAAGCAAAATTGCGGCCTGTTCTTTGTTTTTCAATGCGTTACGATGTTAGTACAGCTTCTGCTCTCAAAGTATGACTGAGCGTCGTAAAAAAGCTTCTACGTAAATATCCACTCGACAGCGTTCGGATCACTTCTGATTAGCGCGTTCAAAAGGCGTCTCGCTCGGTTGCACGTTATATTCACGTAGATGTCGTACGGAAAACAAGATGTCAGATACCCGAGCAGATAAAAATTAAGATGCGCGATAGTGCGGCTAAAATTAATCGAAGGATCTTTTCAAGATTGCGATGTACTTTGATTGATTGAAGGAAAAAATTATTGGTTTTTCCTTTGAGGAATTGAGGATAATTGAAATATAATTAAAAAAAAACTTGATTTTCCTCGTGAAAAATAACATTTTAATTTCTCTTTTTAAACTATTGAATAAAAGTTTAACAATTTTCTAATTTTTGAAATGATATAAGAATGATTATTTTTGCAGAATTCGATTTACGATTGGGTCCGCGACCATCGAGTTCACCACAAGTTTTCGGAAACCGACGCGGATCCGCACAACAGCAATCGAGGCTTCTTCTTTTCCCACGTGGGCTGGTTGATGATGCGTAAGCACCCAGAAGTCAAGAGAAAAGGTCAACAAATTGACATGAGCGACATACTCGCCGATCCCGTTGTCGCTTTCAGCGAAAAGTTAATGTTCCCTTCCACTCTAAGAAATTCCTTGAATTTAGCGGATGAACCGTAAAAGTAATTTACTTTATTTTCATTTAGGTACTTCATCGTGCTTAAGATACTTCTTTGCTTCGTGTTGCCAACTTTAATACCGGTGTACTTTTGGAACGAAGATTGGTATTACGCGATAATGTCGCAGATCTTCATGCGTTACAGCTACGTATTAAACGCTACCTGGTGCGTCAACAGCGTGGCGCACATGTTCGGCTGGAGGCCCTACGACAAGTGAGTTTATATTCTTTGAAGGCATTTTCGTTTTTAAACATATATTTATCTTAACTGTTAAATCATTTTTCTTTTTTATTTTTTTTATTTTTTTTTTTATTAAAAACTGGTATATCAAGAGATTCACAATTGTATTTTTTTTTTATATTGCGTTAAAATACTCCGAGACTCTTGCAGCGAACGAGAGATTTTTAATTAATAAATTCCAAAGTTATTGTCCACGCTGCTGTAATTAAGTTTTATATTCCTTTGATCGCGAATTTAATTAAGTGGAGTTTAAGTTGTCTATATAGAACCGAGGCCACTGTAATAAGATTAATTTCAAGTTTTTCAAAACAACCGTACCGGAATAATTAGAAAATTTGATAAAACTTTACTTCGAATAGCATTAAATTCGTTGAAAAAAGTGGCGCTTTATTCAATGATCGAAGTATCCTCTTTATATTTCAAAATAAGTGAAATATATCCCTGAAATCCCTTCCGCTCGATAATCGCAGGATGATCGCGCCGACGGAGAACATCCTGATCTCGTACGCGACGGGCGGCGAGGGCTGGCACAACTACCACCACGTCTTCCCGTGGGACTACAAGGCCTCGGAGATCGGGCACTACATGATCGACCTGAGCACCATCTTCATCGACACGTTCGCCAAAATCGGCTGGGCCTACGACCTCAAGCAGCCCTCGCCGGAGCTCGTCAAGGCGATGGTGGCCAAGAAGGGAGACGGCTCCTACGTCGAGGTGAAGCCGCCGAAAGAAGACGCCAAAGCCAAGTGACCGCCCCCCCGGCCCATCGGCGATCGATAGCCTACCTGTCAATTTTTTTTAATCGTTCCATTAAGCGAACCAAATCATTCCATTACTGTATACAATTGAGGTACTGGTATTTTTTTACTAATTATCATTATTTCTGGGTGAGGAGGGGGAGGTTCAAACGTGTATTGCTACTACTGTACGCTAAAGGGGCTGTTCCTTGATTTATTTGAAAGTCTAGATTATTTTCAGACGTAACTGCGTTTAATGCATACGGTTTCACGTTTAAGGATTTATTGAAATTCAAGGTTGTGCGTAAAATATGGTATAACGTAAAATGATTAATTCAGCGAAATGACCAAAAATAACGTTTAATATTGTAATATTTTAAGTATAAAGTATTATTATGGTGCATGTTCATTTCTTTGAAAAAAGAAAAATTATTGTTAAATAACTTTGCAGAAATAAATAAATGTTTTTTACAAAAATCGGCGATCTTTTACTCTTTTATTCATTATTAAAACGGAGATTCAGATGTAGAATGTAAATACTGTTGGGATTTACCACCAAGGAAAAGACAGTACAAGGAGTAATAATAACATCGAGAAAACGCACATTCAGACAATAAATATGTTTTTATTACACATATATTCGTACAAGGGTTACATGATATTAATACATGTTCATTTAACTGTCCAGCAATTAAACACGCTGCATTTGTTTTTTCTTCATAAAGGATTATGCGTTATTGAGTAGTTTGCAGTTGTCGTAGTTTTGTTTTCATCTCTTACTTTTTGTTTTGTAAAACACGGTTACAGCAGACTCGATGCATAAGTAATAAATAATAAAAAAAAGGACAGCAATGACAGCGTTAAAAACGAGGTTCCACAATAAACGAAATCTCCTTACGTGTCTTTCTCGTTCGCCTGACTCGCAAATCTTAATTTCTCCCTCGCCTCTATCTGCGCTCGATGAACATCCTCGAGACGGTTCTCCTCCTCCGTCGCCGATAAAGACGCAAGCGAATAAGAAAAAAAAACGAAGTAAAACTAACATTAGCGCGCCGCTAAACCTTTTTCCGTTTATCAACGATTTTGCGAGAACGTCCGAGATCCGAGCCAATAAAGCGAGCTTCGAGAAAAACCGTTTGCGCGCGAGTGTTTCTTTTTTTTTTTCCCGTTGCCTGCTATCCGTATTATGCTTTATGGATTGCGCGCTTATCTTCTCTCGGCGCTGCTTCCGATTGCACTTCCTAAATAACGATCTCCTTCGAATGAAAACGGCACACAAAAGGAGGGGAAAGTAAAGGGGGACAAAATAGAAAGAAGAAAAGATAACTTCAGAGGCTTAATTCTAAGGACTTAAAGGCTAAAATTATCAACCAAACCGTGGTGACCAGCACCAGACACTCGCTAGGTTTCAATGTTCTATGACACACACATCGATAATTACTTGTATTTGTTGGTTTTTCCTCATAAACTAATGCGATTACGTCGGAGTTTTTTGTTTAGGTATTCCTCTACATTCGAATTATGTCTACGAACTTCTCTCGTTTGGTGGCCTTTGCTTCGCGAAATTTCGTCTCCTTCGTCTCGATCTCTTTTTCTGTTTTCGGATGTAACCGAACGACGTTCGAGCGCATTTGTCTATCGTTTCGCACATTCGACTCCCGCTCTGTGCTCGATGCCTCTCCGCGTGAGTGTCTGAGGCGTTTCGCACGCACGACGAAAAGCTCGCTAGAGATGAGAGAATCGATCGCGCGCGCCGTTTGATTTTCCTGGATTTCTCCGGGCGTACCTCGCTTCTCGAAAAGCTCGATAAACGCGCACGTGAATTTACTCGCCGGGACATCAGCTAGATTACGACGTAAGTGTGTGTGAGACTACTTGGCGCAAAAGCGGAGAGAGACGCACGAGTGATTCTAAATCGTACGGCGGAAGAGTCGGTAGGAGTCTGCCTTTGTATTTTTTTTATCGTTTTCTTTTCTCTGCGCAGGTTCGTAAATAAAATTGTATAAGTACGTCTGAAATTTTGGAAAGGAAGAGTGGATTAAAAATCTGTCAAAAGTCTCGGAAATTTATATGTCCTCTTTAAAATGATTTATTTTAGCGTAACTTTTTAGAAAAGGTTGAGATACTTTGGAAGTATAAAAATGCTTTTAATTGACATACATTTGATTTTGAAAGATGAGAATTCGGTTCATCCTCTTCGTAATACGTATCATTCAATGAACTTTAAAAAGTAGAGCTGCGTTTTGTATCAAGTTTCAATTTAAAAAACGTCTCTTTTACTTTTAGAATAAAATGCGTTTGTGGTCTGTAAAAAAATTGAACGCGCGTCGTTCATTCGGTTACATTTCGGGCAGGTTATGCAGAAAACGTTATTTTCAGGCGAATATCCTTCCGACTCTGCCAAGGACGAATCCTGGATTTACTACGATTACAAACCAGTAATAAAGGTAGGTATACCACAATGACGGCTGCGTTCCCTTCTTTATTCTTTTTTTACGAAAAGTGGACTAATGGAGCTCTTCCTCGACCTTCAACATGCAGTGTGAGAGAAAGGACTTTGTTTATCTGCGATTTACTTATATTTTTCGGATTTTTTTTTTGGCTTGTAATTTTTTATCAGATTGTTCTTTTCCTTAAAAAACGACTATAATCCGCGAGATTCGCACTTGTCTATGACACTGTACATCAATCGCAGGTGCTGCGTTTTTATGTATAAACATCGTAGCCATTTTCTTATAGTGAATTAATTTTAATACAAACCTGAAAGGCCAGCTTTTACGCAGTTATATATTAAAATTAATTGCCTCCCTCTTCGGTGAGAAAGAAGAGACCAAAGAACGTGACGCGAAAGGAAAACTGAAAAACAGACGAATAGTCGCGATTATCGCATATGTATCTAACATCGTTTATTCATGTATCCATTTTTTACGTTTAGCTTCGGTGACTTACATTTTTTTACTTTTTTTTTTCCACTACGAAACAATTCGCCCGTTCGGTCGAGCCACCGAACAACATTTTCTCAAGCACCATAGTGAGCAACCCAAACTGTGTGAGTCATCTTAATTATCATCTTTTTTTTTCATTAAATTTATTTATGTACTTTCGAGAAACTTGTTTACTATCAATTTGTTCAGGCGACAGAGTTGTTTCTCGTTTCAAGCTGCGCTTCTTTGCAACAGTCTCTTATTTTTAGAATTTCGACAAACTGCTTCGGGGGGGTTTAATTTCGATGCTACTCGTCAACGACTCTGTTTCCTAAACAAAGGGACTCCTACCTATGCACCTAAACGAAGACACGAATGAACCAAAGAAGTCTTTTCGGGCCGAAACGTTGTCTCTCCGTCGTCGGCACCCCGCCGGATCCTAACTTGCGATTACAAATATTCTTTCGTGATATGTCGTGAAAGTATATGTATATATACGTATAACCTGACTACAAGGAGGTCTGGAAGGAAAAAATAAGCGCGGATCCCTTCGTGCCTTTTCCGGGGTGCGCGACCCTGAACAGTTTTCTCGCGACTCTTCAGTTCCTTCATCCGATACACGACGGGATACTGCAGTTTTTTCCCCCCGGGAATCACTCAGTCACGATTCGGATCGTCACTTTACGTAATCGCTTAAAAATCCTCTATTAGTTTTGGCATCTCGCGTAAAAGTGAAAGAACGTTTTCACTCAAGCATATACACTCTCTCCCTCTCTCTCTTTCTCTAATACTACAAACGCGGCGGGGGAGAGAAAAACTGCTTTATCCGCTCTCTTTTATTGCGAGCGCAACAAGACGGATCGCTTCTGTTTTCAGAGATTTTTTTTTTGCGCGTCTACAGCGATATATACGCGGTACGTGTACATTTGCCTCGTGTCGAGCGAGCGCCCGTCGATTCTCGCGAATGAGAACGCGCGCCGTAGTACGGAAAAGGATATTTCGCATACTAGTCTTCGGACCAGCCGAACACACTTTTTCTCTCCCTCTCTTTACCCTCAATATCTCTCTCTTTATCGCGAACGAACGAAAAGAAGAAATGATCATTTGGCTTTCGGCTCCCTCCATCATCATCGTGATTTTTTTTTTGCATTTTTTTTTTCTTTTATGTATTTTAATTTTAAGCTCGTCCTCCTGTACCCAAGACTCCTCTCGCGCGATTACGCGTATACACACGGCCAGGTGTTTGTGTTCATGTTTGCGTTACAACGTATGTGTAAAGGGAGGGGGGGGGAGGGGTGAAGCAGGTGGCGGGTAGGGAATTTTTTTTTTTTTTTCGGAGGTAAAGTCGCAGGCTCAGCACGCGCGAGGATGACGACGATGCGGGGGGAGGATTGTTGTGGTTCTGGTTCGTCTGGCGACAGCATCAGCGGCGTCATTGGCGCACGCGCCACCAGGTCTGCTGTACTTTCTCGTAGAGCTTTTTGCAGAAGCCGGCGAGCCTCCGTCACATCCCAGCGTCGCCTGGCACTTCTTCCGGGTCGCTGTTGCCCTGGTCTGTCGAGAGGCTGCGCGCCTTGTCCGGACTGTCAATGTCGCCGCGGGGCTCTTCTCCCTCCTCCAGTGTCATCTGAAAGCAACGCCGACCAACGAGTCAGATTTCTGTGCCGCTAGCGACTTTTCGATTCACCGTTTGTATTTTCTAGAATGTAATCGGAGGCGCTTTTCGTTCCTGTACAAATGCGGTGGAACGAACGGGGCAAATAACGTTGCTCTAACTCGAGTAAAATAAATATTGTTTTTTAAATTCGTTCGGAAAAGGCTATCGGTCTTGTATAAATACTGCGCAGCTCGGCGTTCGTTATTTCGATTAAAAGATATTGTTTCAATTTTTTGCAATAATTTTAAAATAGACAGAATCAGAGCAAACAGAAATGTATCTCCGGCAATAAATGTTCAATAAAAGTAATAAAAAAAAATGTAATATATTAGAAAAAATTAAAACTTTTATTTTAAAATTAATTTTTGGACTTGCTAATAATAATTATTATATTATAAAGCTACTTTTCTTAAATTTGTATGTATACTATTGTACATTGCAAAATTCCATGGAGTGTATTTATTGACAGTCTGAGGTACCGTGGAACATCTGCTCGACATGAAAATGCACTCTTCAGAGAACCAACTGATTGACATAATAGCGGGATAAATTCTGAAGATATATCCATTGAAGTAGTGCAATTATATTAAAAATAGTGCAGAATAATAGAACGAAAGGGTTAACATGAGAATATTTAAACCATCTAATTTCTTGTTAATTTTGATTCGTGTCTATTATTAATATTGGTGCACAAAGGATAATACAAATTTTAAATATGTCAAGAAAAAGGAGGATTTATCAAAGATAATACCTGTGTCAGTGTCGTAACTTTTTTAATATTCAATAAAGACGACCTTTTATAGTCAATTTGGCCTTTTTTTCAAAAAAGAAAAAAAATATGTTTTTTTTTCGTTTGCTTCATCAAAGTATAAAAGCTTGAATTTAATTTAAAACTTTAATAAACGCTCTGACGAAAGAGTACCTCGATTACGGTGTTGCCCCTTATGAAACACCATTCCCATCGTCTCCGCTATTTACAAAAACCATTGCTTACAGAGCAAAAATACACAGAGAAGGTGATGAAACGTCAGAAAGTGCAAAGGGTAAAAAGATACACCTTGTCAAAGAGGGAGATAGAGACAGCAATAGGGGGTGGGGTTGCATCTCACCGTAATCGTGACTCTTACCTCACTTGCTGATATTCACCTGAAAGCTGAGTCTCTCGCACTGCTGGGTCTGCTGGGACTGTTCGCCCGCGTCAGGCGGCGGCGAGGGCGGTATCATCGACTGGTACCAGTCGCGGTTCTCCTCGAGGGTGTCGAGGATCTCCTGGGCGTCCGGATGGACGAGGTCTGCCCAGGTCTCCCAGAGGGGATGGACGATGTAGTCGATGAAGCCGACCTGCGACTTCTCGATCGTCGCGTTGTGCCGGTCGCACATCGGGCTTATGTCCATGTTGTTCTCGCGCTCCTTGTCGCCCTGCTGGAAGAACTCCTCCATCAGCAGGTCCACCCAGCGCCGGTAAAGCGGCAGCGGCTTCGTCGGGTTTGAGAGGTCGGCGCAGTGCACCAGGTTCTCCAAGACCTGCGACCGAAGTTCATGTTTTTCTTATTTATTCGCTTATTTTTTTATTCGTCATCGTGGTTGAAAATTAATAATTGCGCATTCACATTTTGTAAATATAAAATTATATTAAAATTATGATTTAAGATGGAAATTGCTTTAATAAAAAAAGAAAAAAAAATGTATTTTTACACACAAACATAATAAGAAAAATTATTTTCTGTCGATCACAGATATAATTTTAATCATTGATTAAATTAAAAGCAATCGAACATTGCAGCGAAAAATTCACCTGAATTCGGTCTGTGTAGTTGTCAAGTAGTAGAACGCCAGATCCGGCGACCTTCTTAGTTTCCACCATAGTTTTGAGGTCGGCGAGGAGGGACATATGTTTGGACATGTCTGTGGACAGTACCATGTCGATGACCATTTTCCTCAGAGTCTGACGCTGCTTCTTTGAACAATTCTGAAAGATATCGCAGCCTTCGTTTTGCAGCAGTTTGAACGCAACTGCCAAATGATGATTTTCTAACACGGATTCATCGTTGTACATCAAAGCTAATTCTGAACCTGTATTACAACATTTCAGGTTAAAATCAAGTTTAAATTAGTGGTTTGAATTATTTTAAATCGTTGCTTACTTGAGTTAATAAGAAATTGATTGGTGAGACCAGGATGATCGACGTCGTGAACGGTTGCAGCGAAAAGAGCAGCAGTTATCTCTAACGCCGTGAACACAGACTGGAATAAAATACATTAATTATAATACACGTAATTATTATGGATGTTAAAAGATTTATAAATTTGCTCATTTTTCTTTGATTAAAATTGAAATAAAACTTAAGCTTTTCGATTCAATTTATCTTTTATATAGATTTTTTATAGATTTATCTTTTATCGTTTGTAATATTATAATTGGATTTGCGTGTATAAATACGTTATTTCAATTTTCGAATGTCCATTTTGGCGAGCTGCAGTAATTGGTTTTAAACATACGAAAACCGTTAAAATATTTATAATTTAATAAAGTGCGATTATTTTAGTAAATAACAGATAGATCATTTCATTTTTAATATAATTTTTTTTATTATAAAAGAATAGAAATCGTTTCTCTTGTTGTAATTTATTACTTCAATTATCCTCTGACACAGTTTTTACTTAGAATAGGCAAAAGACATCTATGAAAAATGGTTCTAAAGGTGAAACTTGATTAATATCATGTAGGATATATTGATTGTCAGAAGTAATTCTAGTGATACTACAATTTGCTTTATTATACACACAAATTACTTATGAATTTATAATTGAAAATTTTATTGTAACTCGTGTGCATACAATTCAAAAATGTTAAATAAATTGAGAATATTTTATTAAAATTTAATTTTTTTTGACTATTTTCTATTTTGTACAGACTGTTGGCAAGTGAAAAAGTTCTACACTTAAGTCTTTAACAGTTTGTTTTCACATAACAAATAAACAATATTTCATAAGAGTAGCACTTTTATGACCTACTCTGTCCGAAGTGCAGCCATAAAATTTTAATCTCAGTCAATTTCCACTGAGAGGTCAGGAACTAACAGACCATTTTTAAATCGTAAAATTCATTTTTTATTTTCACCTCTCGTGCATTTGTTTTTACAAAAATTTCGTCATAATTCTTGTTAAATTTACATTTATCAACATAGGTTTTCTGAATACAGCAGCATTAGTAATTAGTTTTTTTTTCTCTACAAACTAGTAGCAATGTAGAAAATCTTTTTAGATAATTCTTAATCTCTTAATTAAAAATGCTACAGAATTTTCTTCCACTGCCCGTAAATCTTAACATTTTTAAGCATCTGCCTAATTAATCTAAAAGATTTATCCTTAAAGTGGATTGTTACACTCGGCATAAATTCTGCCCCGTAATCGGCTAATGCTTTCTGCGGGCGTATAAACGCGCGAGTGATTAAACCCGTTATTATTCAGTTTTCAGCTACTTTACACTGAAGTACTCTCGCGTTGCATTATTGTAAGTCATTAATATTATAAGCCCATTCGAAATTTCGAGCACGTCTAAATACGATGCTGTATTATTCAATATTTCATTAAATTGAATGAATGTATTAGAAAAGTAGTAGCTTAACATTAAATATCATGATACAGGTTTAGTTATCCCTAGAATCTCGAGGCTGTTCGTACCAGAGATTCTCGAACTGCGCTCAAAATTTTGATTAAAACAACTTTCCCGCGGGCCCTTCTGCTAATCCCGTTGAATATGTAATGGACACGTATGAATGCAAATGAAATCAGCGGAATGCGAAATGAAGGAAATTGGTTTCGTAACGTCATTTTTTTTTTTGAGCGGGAAAAGTTTTGTGGGATAATTGTCCGCTTTTACAAGACTGACAGCACACGTTATGGTCGTTGTCCGCAAATAATCTAATGTTTCGGTTGATTTCCATAACTTGGAAAGTATGCAGCCGAAGTGGAATACGTCGCTGTTTCATTCAGAAATTGTTTTTTAATGGGGAACGAAAAGGTTACTTTCAGCTAAATCAGTATGCCTCCGTCAACAGTAATTAGAAAACATTTACCTAAGACTTTATCTCGAACTTACAAATAAGAGGTAGTAAATTTTTTAAGGACTCTGCACGTTTAAAGCTAGAAAGCTCAAGCAATAAAAGCTAATTTGTATGCACTTAAAATACTGCACCTTTCGAAATTTGAGAAAAACTGATTTCCATCTTGTTATTATCGGGAAGTATAAATTATGGTACTTTAAAACGTACTACGGGTAAACACCGCTTTCGTGCAAAAATTATTTTTCTTGATCGAACCGTCAGTCGCAGGAGCATACCTTTAAATTTTGCTTTTTTTTTTAATGGAACAGTGAAAATGGAATTCAAAAGTGAAAACTATATTTTAAAATTCTTAATTTGTTATAAAGACTTTTTAAACAAAATTTAATATCCACCGAGCATTAAATAAAATTCACCTCCCCAGTCACACGATCTCTACTTTCCTAAGAAAATAAAATTTACCCGACTTAAAAGTTTCACAGACTATTACATTGAAAAGGCGGAACCCAATGCTCGAAATCGTAAGATGCTCGAGTGTCATCGATGAGCGGAGATGGTATCCATTAAGCCGTTCAGCAGGAGGTGAATAATTCACGGTATCTCTGTGAACGTCGTCGCTTTGAATAATTCAATGTTGTGAGTACACAGCGCACAAACGGCCTCGGGGACCTCGTCAAACTCTCCGACGGCGTTTTATCACATCGTCATCTAAATATTCACGGGAAAACCCTTTTGCCGATGGCTGGCGTACTTAACCGTGAAACCTCGGTAGCTTGTTTACGGGGATTTTTGCACTCTACGCTTTATATGCTACCATTGTAGCGTGTTTTTAATTCAGATAGTCCGCGTGGGATGGACCTTTGTATTTATTATTGATTGACATTAGAGGGGGATGTGTTGAAACGGTTTTGGGATATTATTAATTTGTAACGTGAGCTATGCTCTGTTTAGAAAAATTGATCAAAGGCTTTGTTTTTAGGAGTTTGGAAATTTCATTACTTTTATAACAGAAAATTTAATTACTTTTATAACAGAAAATTTAATTACTTTTTTAGTGAACGGCAAAAAACTCATTTTCAGCAATTAGATTGTCAATTAAAAAAAAATTACTAGTCTTTTAAAAAAATGATTAATATTCTGTGTTTAACGATTTTTTAACTTTTAGGATGATGAAAATTTCAAAAAATTCAAAAAGTTTTATTTATTTCAAGATAAAAGAAAACATGAAAGGACAATTTTTTGAGTTCTAAGCTTTCAAGTGAACGAATATTAAACTTTTGTGAATATTAAACTTTTTAGCTAAATAACTCTGAGAGGTAAAACGTTTTTATCGATTAAAATGTAGAGTAAAAGCTCAACAGAAATATTTTAGAATCTGGAAATGTTCTAATAACGCTAAAGTGAAGTAAAAAGTCAATAAACTTGGTATGTTCCGATTCAACTCTGCTCTGAAGCAATTTAAGGGATTGGATGTAATATAGTATATTTTGATATCAAAGTCTCTGAAACTAGTTGATGTCAAAGCCCCGAGGCTCAAATTGTATATTGTTTAATTTAACTTTCTAACATAGTTACTAGTAGTAGGTTACTAATAGAAGGTAGTTTTGAATTATAAATTTTGAGTGTCCATCATGCTATTGATTGTCCCTGATAAATAATTACTTTGCAATTTCATTAACATCATTTTAAATTGATATTTTTGGTAAGTTTATAAATTATTCTGAATCGGTTTTTGTCAGTAGTTAAACAAAAGTTTTAATAAAAGATTTAACAAAAATAAGATATTGTCAGAATATTTTCTTGTAAAGGTAACAAGCATATTTGCAAATTTTAATTGAAATTATATGTTTATTTATAATGAAGATTAAAACTTACTCTTGAAATCTAAAAAAGTGCTTAAAAACAGAATTTGTATCTAACTGCTGCATCGAAGCACTTGCTACTAATCAATAATACTGCGGGATTAGCAAGTACTGTCACCTGAGCTTGTAGAGCAGCATTGTTTGTCGCTGAATGAAACTACCAATTATTTGACGCAGTATTATTCAAATCACGCAAAATTTTCTATATTTTTTAAGTAAATTTATTTCTGTTATTTATACTCTCAGTTCACTTTTCAATAGCAACCGTCCGTATCTCCTATTTTCGTTAATGGAAATATCAAAGGATAAACATCCGCCCACAGGCTTTAAGGTGAGCTTAAAGCCAAGTAAATCTCCATGATTAAACCAGGCGCATCTTTTCCGAAAGGATCCGTAACATTTCTTTAATTGCACGGGAGCTCTTTCATAAATATCGGCAGCTCGGAGCTCCAAAAATAAATGCATTCCTGCAAAGTTTCCCATAATGCGGCGATATTTCAGTTTTGCTCGGCTATCAGGAGCCAACAAATTACGGAGACGTTCTGGGGGGTGGAGGGATGATGCCGGGGAATAAATCACGCTGCGCTGAGTAATTTATCGCCGAGCTGACGCGAACAAAAAGAGTAGGACTCGTGACGCAGTCCTTTTTTTTTATTTTTAGCGTGCATCCTTATTTTTCAACGATCTCTTCCCTCTCCCCCTTTCTCTCGTCCCAGGAATTCCGTGTCACGCTTGTCGGCTCCCTTAATGTCTAATGTATGGAGCAAAGAGTTCTGTCTATCAAAGAGTCTGTGTATCAAAGAGGGTTCTGGTCAATAGACTAAACCCGCAGTAGCTACTTTATAAAGGACTAATGGTGAAAATTGCTCTCGGCTGTTTTATAAATTACATTTTCGTTCGTTTGAGTCTGCAAATATTAAAAATCAACTGAATTGAGTGGAAATTTCAATTAAAATATACTGCTGGAATTATTTTTTTAATATAGCATCGAAGCTATTCATAAGAGCAAGTGTAAGCTTTGAAAATATACCGGCAGCATTTTCTCAGAAATTTTTAATTAAAGTCATAAAACTATTATTCATTTCTTGGAAAAGAATAAGGAACTCTCTGCCATTCTTAAATCCGAACAATAAATCCACGCCGATGCGATCCCCCGTCTATTTGTAAGAAGAAAGAAAAATTCATAAAAAAAATTTCATTACCCCAAGAGGGGTAATTAAACAAAAGGCGAATTGCTCCGTGACCCCAAAGCTGATAGTGCAGAGACTGCTCGGCGTGCGTCAGCGAGCTTCGCAGCGGGCAAAAAAATCCTAATTAGAGGTGGCCGAGAATGAGAGAGAGGAGCGTTTACCTCGAGAGCGGGAGTATTAAGCAGGGTATGCGTGGACTGGGTGACGTCGGCGGCGTGAAGACTATTGTGGAACGGATTATCCTTGACGTAGTGATCCTCGAGGGTCATAATGAAGGTGACGAAAGTCTTCGGCGGTATCATCATGACCTTGAGCAGGTCCCTGCTCTGGAAGGCCGTGTAGGCGACGCAGGTCAGCGGCCGGTTATTGCTCAGTTCGCCTATCCTAAAGATGTCGATGCCCCACTTGTCGATGTCGCTGAGCAACTGGAAAAAAGAAATCGGGCGGCTCGGTCATTATCGGGGGGTGATAAGCTCGATATGATGAGGAGCTGATAGTCTATCGAGAGCGGAGCTCTCGCGAGATAGGAAATCGTGAGAGAGGAGGCTTTTTTCGAGGGTTGAAGGTTTAGTTTAGGACTGATAGGAACGTGGGGAAGATAAATCGACCATTTAATAATTAAGATGTTTCATCTAATTAACAGGTTTTTTTTTTTTTATAATGTAAGAGAAAAATTTCTAATGGATATTTTATGACTTTTATTGAGTGATGTTAGTTTAGGTTTTAATCGATAGCTTGAATAGCTTGTTAATTAATTAACGCTCTCCAATAGTTATAGAAAACACGAGGATTCGAGTAATTGAACATAATCGTTTTGATATCGGATACTTGAAGCAATTAATCCTTTTCCAATTAATTCGCATGCAGCTATTAAATGGAGCTTAATTATATTCTGTTGATCGATATATTTGAAGTATTCCTCCTATCACTTCGTTCAACAAAATCTAATTAGAAGCTAATCTATAATACTCTACAAATATCTCAGCCAAAAAAGAATAAATTAATTCTATTTGAATATCAATTTATCTTTTTAAATACACTCTGAATGAGATCTTTGAATCGTTCGACCACTGAAGGTTAGGAAGAGAAATTAGCCCGCGATATTCACAGTTCTGATTAGTTATTGATTTTCCGAACAGATATCAAAATTCAATATAGCTATAGTATGTAGAAAGAACCGTAACTAAACGTTGAAAGCTGATAGGCATTCATTGATAGCATTGAGATACTGATTACCTTGATGCATTAAAATGAAATAGTTCGTGACTTGGAGCAATCGTAGCGTCAGCCATTAAGATTATTTGAAAAAGTAAGCGTTCTAAAGCTTTCGTCAAAGTTCTAATCGGAAATGAGTGATTTTTTTCTGAGAAACGTTGACTCCGTTTTTGTACGGGGACGAAAGCTTAGGAAACCTTAACTTCTTATCGATGATTCCTTTGCGAATGAATTTTTGCAAAATTTGCACTTTGAGTAATTAATTTAAAGACAAATATGATAGTGTTTACAAAGCGTAGCGTTTCTATTGTGTTTATACTGTAAATCAAATGGCAACACCTCTCATGTATCATCATTATAGCGTTGTATTAAAACGACGCTAATTAAATAATAAATCAGTCTTATTGGGAGAGCTTGTTTATTTGTAAATATCTGTATTCGGCAAAGCATTCAGTTCTCATTTCTTTGCCATAGCATTGTTGGAGAATACTGAATAATGATTCACAAATTTCTGGTATTTTAGATTTTATGTGCGGTGGCGTTTGCAGTAATCATGGCTATGGTATAAGCTATGGTAAAATGTATAATCTTTAATAATATAAAAAAAACTGGGTCAAATTTTCAATTACCGCTCTCCAAATTAAAAATTTTACTTTTTAAAAATTTTAAGAAAATCTTAAGATCTAAGAGATTAGCCAACCGTACAAAAATCATTTCTACACCCTAAGAAGATTACCGCTCAGCTCCGCAAAGAACGCCAATTTCGGCGACTTGAAAAACAGCGCAAACTGACCTTGCCGAGTTCTTCCTCGTGCGGCGTCTCGACCCCGTAGAGGGGCACTCGTTCGCCGGTGAAGCTGTTGGTGTGAGTGAGGGGCCGCTTGACGCCGCTGATGTGCGACATGGCGGCCGGGCCTCTCTGCACCCTGTCCTTCTTCTTGGCCGTACGGGCGTCCATGCTGCCCGGCGCGGGCTCGTCGACGCGCAGCGACGGCAGGTCGAGCTCCTGTTGCTTGTCTGCAAAGCAAACCCGATCCCCCGATATTAGATCGCGTCCCGGGGCTAAAGTGTCTCTTGGGCTATTTGGACTTGGATAAATGGAATTAGGAGTTTGAACAACGATCCGAAAGGCTTGCCGAGATGGGAAACGTTATTGTTTCTTGTGAAACGATAGGGTCTTTTTAGACACGTATTTCTATATCATTTGATGTACTTGAAAATGTTTAAACTGAAAGTAATTAGGATTTTGTAAAGTTTGAATTACTCTATAGAATACTTGAGTTATACTATATGTAGGTAATATTGCAGTTCAGTTAATGGTTCGGAATAAAGAGCAATCGCAGGAACAGGAATTTGAAGCATGCTTCGCAATTCGCGTTATTGAAAATATTTCAGGATATACGATAACCATCTGTACGTGAATTTAATAAATTAATATGATCATTTTCTTTAGTACACGTTTAATGCAATTGAAATCTGATTTTGAAATTCGATGTAATTTCATTTTTGAAAATTCTGAAAGCTTATAAAATTGGTTCGGACTATATAATTCTAAAGTAAATTTTACTTTATAATATTTTCTTGCAGAAACTACCTCTAATATAATCATGCTTTAATTTTTTTTAAAAATAGCGTGCAATTAAAATAGTTAAACTTCAAATTAAAAGCAGTCTGCTGGTTGAGCCTCGACGTCGCCGTTGAAAAAACTCGAAAAAAGGCCGGCAGTAAAGAAAAAAAAGATGTCCCCGTCGATTAAAAGGAAGGGACGATAAAATTCAAGTCGCCGGCAAGCGAAGACCGACAACTAGTTATAGCATTGTGCTCAAAACTTCAGACACAGGAGCTTCCTCCCTATCGCGCGGCGTTCAGCTTCAATTTTCCGGGAAACTTTCTGCGGGCGCATATTTCGCCTCTTCGCGCCCTTTGATACGCCCTGGAAGTAAATTACACCGAGCGGAT